>CM061532.1:7280583-7537653 GCA_030545055.2 Neoaliturus tenellus | reverse complement strand
AGAAGAAGACCAAGTGTTATTCAATTTGCCGGAGCTGGACCATCTACAGCTGGAGGATTTATTGAAAAGGAAATGGAAGGAAAAAAAGTGGAAGATGTAAAACAACTGCGTACCCAAGAATAGGATATGGAAGAAGAGGATACAGAAGAAGTGGAAGAAATAAGACAACTGCGCACCACAGCCTTGCCAGGACCAGTTGTAACTCATTTCAAAATTAATAATGTGCAATTGGAATTAGAAAACTTTATAACCCAAGCTAAAAATTTAGTTGTAAAAACATTGATGGAAGAATTGGCAAGATTGAACTTTATTAAATTTGGATTGGTGTTGGAGGCTATGTTTACTAATACCAATGGTGAAAACTCACCGAGAGCATTCATTGCTAAAAACCGAACCCTTACAACCACATCTGATATCAACGAAATTTTAGAAGATTGTTTGAATGAACTGCTAATGAAACTCCAAGAACACGAAGGAAGAGGATCTGGCTGGACGCTATCATCGATTGAAGGTATGGATGTGAGGGTTCACAAGCATGGATATGGTATGAGGGGTAGCAGCTTTATCCCTCTACCAAAGAAAATTAAAGACACCAACTCTTGCAGAAATGTTACAAACGGGGATAATGAATGTTTTAAGTATGCGATGCTAACTAAGTATGTAAAACATAATCCTTGTAGAGTTGGTAGGGAATATTATGAAAACGAACACCGCTACAACTTCCGAGGAATGTCGTATCCTGTGAGTCTTAATCAAGTTGCAAAATTTGAGAAACAAAATCCAGGTGTTTCTGTTAACGTGTTCGGCTTAGATGATTCGAACAATGTGTATCCTCTACGAGTTGGAAAAGTGGAGCAAAGAAACCATACTGATTTATTATTGATAACTAAAGGCGAAATTTCACATTATGTGTGGATAAAAGATTTTGAAGCATTGGTTGTACGACAATTAACGAAAAATAAAATTAGAGTGACAGTGTGTAAGAGATGCTTTTGTTTTACGAATAAAGATTTGAGACGTGGAGGATCGGAGTGGTTGAAGGAACACCAAAGACTTTGTAATGACAACTATGAAGTGAAGATTAGTCTGCCGCCGCCATCTCGAGCGTTCATCCAATTCAACAAAACAGTTCACCAATATCGGATTCCAGTAGCCGTCTACGCAGATTTCGAATCCACGTTAGTACCACAGGAGCTTCCGGATGGTGAGGTGACTAGAAGAACCAAATATCAACTGCATCAACCTAACAGTTTTTGCTTATTGGTGAAATCGACTTTGCCTGAAGAACAGTTGCAAGACTATGGCTTAACATCCACTCCGATACTCTACCGTGGGGAAGAAGCCGCTAAGCATTTCGTAGACCAGTTGTATGACATTGCTGAAAAGGTGCAACGCTTATTCGGTAATGTTTTACCTATGGAACCTTTGAATCAAAATCAACAAGAAGAATACAATTTGGCAACAAGATGTTATTTATGCAAGAAGAGCTTCAGTGAAGAAAATCAAAAAGTAAGAGATCACGATCACCTGACAGGGTTATACAGAGGAGCTGCTTGTAATTCATGCAATATAAATTACAAACTGCCAAACTTTATCCCTGTCGTGTTACACAATCTTAGCGGCTATGACTCCCACTTCATTATCCCAGAGTTAGGACGAGATGATGGAAAAATCGAAGTATTAGCTGAAACATTGGAGAAGTACATCAGTTTCTCAAAAACAGTAGGTAAAATTAAACTTCGCTTCGTAGACTCTTATAGATTTATGTCATCTAGTTTGAGCAAATTGTCTGAGAACCTAAGAAGAGAAGATCTAAAAGAAACCAGCAAAATTGTACCTGAAGATAAATTGGACTTAGTAATGCGTAAAGGAGTGTTCCCCTATGATTACATAACTTCTGCAGAAAAATTCGAAGAAACCAGTCTGCCACCGATTGAAGCCTTCAATAGCAAGTTAAATGAAAGTGAAATCTCCGTTGAAGACTACAATCATGCTTGTAATGTTTGGAACCAACTAAACATTCAAACCTTAGGGGAATATTCCGACTTTTACATAAAATTGGACGTAACTCTGCTGTGCGATGTGATGGAAGAATTTCGAAACACCTGCTTCTCCGCCTATGGACTGGACCCTCTACACTCGTACACATCTCCAGGATTAGCATGGCAAGCTATGCTAAAGTCAACCAACTGTCGATTGGAACTTCTAACAGATATTGATATGGTGCTCATGATAGAATCTGGTGTACGGGGCGGTTTGACACAAGCTGTAACACGTCATGTCAAAGCTAACAACAAGTACATCCCAGGCTTCGATGAGAGACAACCATCGGTCTACCTTGGTTACTTTGACGCAAACAACCTTTATGGTTGGGCAATGTCAAATCCGCTTCCCTACGCTGACTTCAAATGGATCGACCCGGCCACCATCGGTGACATCTCACAGATTCCAAAGAATGGTCCAAAAGGCTATATTTTGGACTGTGATTTCGAATATCCGGAGCACCTTCATGACCATCACTACGACTTGCCTCTCCTAGCCAAGACTGAAGTTTCACCGACAGGAAGATGGCCGAAATTGATGATGACGTTGGAGAATAAAGATCGGTATGTGGCTCACTACTGGGTAGTTCAACAAGCTCTTGAATTGGGTCTACGTGTGGTGAGAATTCATAGAGCAATTGAATTCACCCAGTCTTGTTGGTTGAAACCATATATTGATTCCAACACTACAAGAAGAGCAGCAGCAACATCAGCATTTGAAAAGGACTTTTACAAATTGATGAACAACGCCATCTTCGGGAAGACCTTAGAAAACAAAAGAAAACACAAGATTGTAAAATTAGTAAGTGATCCTAAGAAATTGGAAAAATTAGTGCAAAAACCAAATTTTGGAACATCTATGATTATAAACGAAGATCTAGTTGCCGTAAGTATGAAGAAAACAACAATAGTGATGGATCGTCCGTTATACATTGGAATGTCAATTTTGGATATAAGTAAAACTTTAATGTATGATTTCCATTACAACAAAATGGTTAAACACTACGGAAGAGACAACATTGGAGTTGCATACATGGATACCGACGCGTTTATCTACTGGATAAAGACTTTGGACATGTATGAAGACCTAAGGAGTTTCCCATACAAAGACGATTTTGACTTCTCTGACTATCCGAAGAACCATCCAAATTACAACGAAAAGAATAAAAAAGTAATCGGAAAATTTAAAGATGAAGCAAATGGAATGCCTTTAGAAGAAATAGTGGCACTGATGGCAAAATTGTATTCATTTAAAATGTACAACGAGAACAACACACCCACAGTCAAGAAAGCAAAAGGAGTCAAAACATCGTACTTGAAGAAACATGTGACATTTGACCATTACAAGACCTGCTTGTTTGAAGATTCTACAATGTCTGCAACGTTCAACACTATCAGAAGCTTTAAACATGAGGTCTACAGTGTCACTGAAGTTAAAAGAGCACTGTCAGCTCGAGATGATAAAAGGCATATTATGCCGGATAAAATTCACACTCTTCCTTTTGGACACTACTCTCTAAACCCTATCGACTAGTAACCTATTCTTCGCCCCTCTACAACTTCGACCTTATTCCTTTCTCCTTCCGTAAAAAAATGGGGAACACGGCAAGTCAAACGCCGTGTTCCCCATTTTTTTACACAAGTTTGGATGACCTTGACCTATATAAATGATGTTAATATTTAAGACAACATTCATTGTTATTATACATGTGATACATGAAACATTCAAACCTGCAATATGAAGAACTTGAAGCAAGAAATTGTCAACGAGCTTCATAAACCTGCAAGAAGAAAGTTTCCACGAAGAAATACAGTGATAAAAGGAATAAATGATTTATATCAAGCGGATTTAATCGAAATGATTCCTTATAGTAAACAAAATAGAGGATTTAAATACATATTGACTATTATTAATTGTTTTTCAAAAATGGCAGATGCTTTACCACTAAAAGATAAAAGTGGCAAAAGTGTTACAAAAGCAATGGAAACAGCTATACAAAGAGACAAACATACTATAAAACATTTACAAACTGATGATGGAAAAGAATATTTTAATAAGGAATTTGCAAATTTAATGAAAAAACACAACATTAACCATTACTCAACCAATTCAGAGGTAAAAGCATCAATAATTGAAAGATTTAACAGAACTTTAAAAGGTGCGATGTATAAGATGTTTTCCAACAGAGGATCACACGTATGGATTGATGTGTTACCAAAACTTATAAGCGATTACAATAACAAGTTTCATAGAACTATCGGTATGAAACCAAGCCAGGTGACTAATAAAAATGAAAAACTTGTATTAAAACGTATAAAAATGAATACTAAACCAAAAGTTGAAAAACTAAAGCCTAAAAGGTTTAATGTTGGTGATAAAGTGCGAATAAGCAAATACAAAGGTGTATTCAGTAAAAGATATCTTCCGAACTGGACAAATGAGGTATTTACCGTATTTAAGGTGCAACCTACAGTACCAGAAACTTACATTTTAAAAGATAATAAAGGACAATTGCTTGAAGGAGGTTTTTATGGACATGAAATGTTAAAATCAACAGTAGGTGATGTATATCTAGTAGAAAAGGTGTTGCAACGCAAAAAAGATAAGGTTAAAGTAAGATGGTTAGGATTTAATAAGACGGAAGATTCTTGGATACCTAAAAAGGATCTAATATAATGATAGAGCATCATTTTGGGTTGAACCATTACAAAGGATGGAGATAATACCGCAAAAAGACAATTTTACTATTAATAATATAGATGAACTCACAGTGGATGGTTTTCAATTCAATACTGGGAAACACGGTGTTTTGTTACCAAACACGGTGCGTTGTCTGGTTACCGGTCCTTCCAATTGTGGAAAAACAAATGTAGTATTCAATTTGATTACAAACCCTAAAGGCTTACGTTTTAATAATTTATATGTATTTTCAAAGTCACTACAACAACCGAAATATCAGTTATTGGAACAAATACTCAATAATGTACCTGAAGTTAAATATTTTAAATTTAACGCGAGCGAGAGTGTCATGCAACCGCAAGAGGCTAAACCATTCTCAGTATTCATATTTGACGATGTATCTTGTGAAAATCAAAATACAATAAGGAATTACTTCGCCATGGGTCGACATAACAACATAGATAGCATTTATATTGGTCAAACTTACAGCAAAATACCGAAACAGCTCATTAGAGACAATGCAAACATGTTAATTGTATTTAAACAGGATGAAACCAACCTAAAACACATATATTATGACCATGTAAGTGCGGATATGCCATTCGAACGATTTGAAGAGTTGTGTGGAAAGGCTTGGGCTGAAAAGTATGGGTTTTTAACAATTATAAAGGAACAACCGCTAAACAATGGTCGATACAGGATAGGATTTGATAAATTTATACTAATACACTGATCATGATGTAAAACATTCATTGTTGTACAACACGTCTTGCTACAAACATGGTTAACCAAGAAAAGTTAATAAAGGAAATAAAATCACTTAGTGATTCTATTCGGGATAAAAACAGAGCATTAAAATTAGGTATTAGCGAAAGGGAGAAATTTCTTGAATCTACTTTTAAACCTATTACTGAACCCTTGAAACAATTAAACAAAAAATTTGCTAAACCCGTTTTGGAAGGAGATGCAATTGCACCTATTACAAAGTTTGAAAGAGAAAATATAAAATCAGAAGATTTTAGTGATGAAGACCTGGAATCCTCTACATATAGTGGTTTTACCGGTGAAGAACCTGAAAGAGAGCTAGAATCACCAGACTATAGTGGTATAAGAGAATTATATGAAGTAAAAGCTAAAAGAGGACATGAAGATGTATCAACTGCTAGTGAAGAGGAAAAAGAAGAAGAAGCAAGGGAAGGTCCGTCAAACATAAGCTTGTTGGGTGAAAACATTCATAACAAAGGACCTTTAGGAAGGAAATACATGATAAAAATGTTAGCTGGAATAAATCCTAATAAAAACTACCATAGTTATGGAGTAAGATTAACAGAAGAAGGTTTAATGGTTGGTAATAGCCCGGTAAACATTGATGAAGATGATAATATTATTGTTGGTAATCAAAGATATAAGGGCACAAGAGGATTATTTGAATTATTATTTGAAAAAAAGCCTTTAGAATTGTTAGTTAAAGAAGAAGATATGGAAGCATATAAACAGATTTTGGAACACACCAATGCATACAGGAGGAAGTATTTAGCTGACCAGCCAGTTTTTAGATCTAGGTCTTTAAAATATAGAGTATTTGTATCCAAGTTAATACCAACAACGAGAAGACAACCAATGCCGATAATGCCAAGAAAACCTGTAAAACGAAGGTTTGTGTCATCCACTTTGGATATAAGTGCTCCAGAACCAAGAAAAAGAAACAAATCTGTTACAGGTACAGGTTTAATGAAGAAACTATATAACACAAATGTGATTTATTACAATAATATCAATAAATTGGTGGATAGAATGAAACTAATACATGAAGCTAAAGAAGCGGGTCATACTGGATTGGAAAACGAATGGGTGGCTTTAGTGGATGAACTCCGAAACCGTGGGGTAATCTCATAAAAATGCGTTACTCCCTAGATTACTATTCAGTTGCACCATGAGTGTCGACAAGTTCGGACGTTACTCCTCGGATGGGTTATATTACGCAAATAATTTAAAAAGAGGTGCTGGTTTACCACAAACACCTGATGGAGATTATGATATAACTAATAAAAGGTTAAAAAACATAAAAGATCCCACAGATGAAAACGATGCAATAAATTTAAAAGTATTAAAAGAAAATATATCACCAACATTAAGACTACAGAAAAACACATATGACGCAGGTAATCATAGAATTGTCAATGTTGGTAAGCCAAATCAAAACGCTGATGCAATAAACAAAGGTTATTTATCATCAGAATTAAAAAATACGCTAAAATTCAATGGAAAAACGTATACTGCTGAAAATAAACGTATATCCAACGTAGATGATCCTAAAGATGCAAAAGACAGCGTAAATAGACGCTATTTACATTCATTAATACCTGAAAAGACAAAAGATGGTTTTTCTTTTTATAAATTTGTTATTAACGATATAGGTTATCCGAAAAATGAAAATGATGCTGTAAATTTAAAATATATAAAAGATCATTGTATTACACGTGATGTAGGAGTTATTGATTGTCTAGGTAATTGTTTAGCGAATGTTAAAGATGGTTCGGCACCATCAGATGGTGCAACAGTGGGTCAAATGATGGAAACCTTAAAACAAGAAACAACCTCTTTTGTAAAACAAGATCAAGTAGTATCAAAGCAAGGGGATGAATTTGTTCAAGGTAATGAAAAATTTAATTTATTAACATACAAAAATAATGCTTGGGATTGCATGGGTAAAGGGTTATCAAATATGGGATGGGGTTATGAAAAACATGATGCAGCTGCTTTATCACAAACCGTACATCTAGATCCAGATCATTCTTTTAGATTTTTTACATGTAAAAATAAAGTAATAAAAAACTTGCATAATGGAAGAGATCCAAATGATGCTGCAACTGTAGGACAAACATTACAATATGACAGTGCAAATAAAGAGTTTATTTATAATAAGCAAAGATTTAAATTAATGGATGTAAATGATTATCAAAATATATTAATTGCAGATCCAAATTCATTTAGCGGATTTAGAAAATTGTCTGGTGAACAATTTATTCATAAAAATCATGTGTTTCGAAATGAATCAGACGGAGCATTAGTTAGTGGAAATTTTAAATATTTTAAATGTCCCGGGAGCGATGAAAATGTAACTGATAAAGACTAAGAATTTGTATAAAAACTGATATGGGTTAGAAATCGAGACTAATATTAAAAAAATGGGTTACACTCTAGAATGTTATTCAGTTGCACCATGAGTGTTGACAAGTTCGGACGATATTCCTCGGATGGATTATATTACTTTAATACTTTAAAAAGAGGTGCTGGCTTACCACAAACACCTGATGGAGATTATGATATTAGTAATAAACGGTTAAAAAACATTAATGATCCCACAGATGAAAATGATGCAATAAATTTAAAAGTATTAAAAAAAGAGATATTACCAACACTGAAACTAGACAAAAACACATATAACGCGGGTAATCATAGAATTTCCAACGTCGGTAAGCCAAATCAAAACGCTGATGCAATAAACAGAGGTTATTTATCATCGGAATTGAAAAATACGTTAAAATTCGATGGAAAAACGTATAATGCTGAAAATCGACGTATATCTAACGTAGCAGACCCTGTAGATGAAAAAGACAGCATAAATAGACGCTATTTACATTCTATAATACCTGAAAAGACAAAAGATGGGTTTTCTTTTTATAAATTTGTTATTAACGATATAGGTTATCCAAAAAATGAAAATGATGCTGTAAATTTAAAATACATCAAAGATCATTGTATTACACGTGATGTAGGAGTTATTGACTGTCTTGGTAATTGTTTAGCGAATGTAAAAGATGGTTTTGCACCATCAGATGGTGCAACGGTGGGTCAAATGAAGGAAACTTTAAAACAAGAAACCTCCGGTTTTGTGAAACAAAACCAAGTAGTAACACGTCAAGGAGATGTATTTGTACAAGGAAATAAAAAGTTTACTTTGCTTGAAGAAAACAATTATGTTTGGGATGGTAAAGGAAAGTTATTGACAAATTTAGGTATTGGTGAAAAGCCTGGTGATGCTGTTACTTATGAACAGATAATACAATTAGAGCCAACTGGAAAAAAATGGTGGAATTGTGATAACAAACGATTAACAAATGTTGCAGACCCTGATTATGCCAATAACGCTGTAACTGTTAATTTTCTTGTTAAAGTAATAGGTAATTTATTATTTGATATGCATAATTATATTGCAGCAGGACAACATAAACCTATTGACGAAAAAATGAGAAATACATGGATTAAACAAGAAATTCTTTATAAATATTTTTTTAATCATAACACACAAAAGTTTAGATCATCAGATTGGGGTGATTTTGATATTTAATTAAATAACACCATATATTACATCATTTATGTGCAACCTGTCATAGAGGTAACACATGGGTTACGCTTTTCGAATATAAAAGACAATCATGGCGTTTCATTACACCAGTCCATATCGAGACACTATACGGAAAGGAGGCGGTATCACGTCCACAGCGGTTTCTCTGTTAAGTAAAGCTTTAAATCGTATTCCAGTAGGATCTATCGTAAACAGAGCAATAGACGCTTTACCATACGAATTTCACATACCGGGAGGTTATCAGTATTGCGGACCAGGAACTAAATTGAAAAAACGACTGGAAAGAGGTGATCCAGGCATAAATAAGTTAGATCAGGCTTGTAAAGAACACGATATCGCATATTCCACGTTTACCGATTCAAAAAATAGGTCAATCGCTGATAAAAAGCTAGCGAATATAGCTTGGCAACGAGTAAAGTCTAGTGACGCTAGTATTGCGGAAAAAGCAGCAGCTTTAGCGGTAACAGCAGGTATGAAGGCTAAAACAGCGGTAGGAGGTGGAAAAAGGAGGGGTAAGAATAAAAAAGGATCAACCAAGAGAAAACATGGTGGTAATATTAACCTAAAAAGACGTTCTCCGAGGAAAAATAATAAAAAACCGACAATATGGTCAATGGTAAAAAACGGGACTGGTCTATACCTAAGACCGTATCGTGCATATTAAATAAAAGAAATCAATTGGTTATACCACATAAAGCGTTGACTAATGTTGAATTATTTAAATATATTTCCTGTTTAAAAATACCATTTTTCCGCGGAGTATTTATGAAAGACAGTTTACCAAAGAAAATATGGAAAAATGAGACTGGAATCGTAAATTTGGATAATACTGAAGGGTCCGGCACCCATTGGGTGTGTTATAAGAAACTAAATAGTAATGTATATTATTTTGATAGTTTTGGAAATTTGCCACCACCTAAAGAACTTGAACATTACTTTAAATCTGCTAAAAACATATATTACAACTATAAAAGAGAACAACCTGATAATACTTCAATATGCGGCCATTTATGTTTGGAATTCCTAGCTAAAAGTATCAGTCACTATTGAGATGTCTTCCTATACGGTATCATTAACAGGAAAATCGTCCACTTTACGAAGTATCCTTTTTCCAGCGTTACGCTTGCAAAAAGGAAGATTTTGGGAGGCAGCACTGTTGGATTTTACAACTTACAACTCTATTCCCAATGTTACGGAAGGTAAAAATAACTTATTACATTATTATAAAGGAAAAGATGCCAGTGGGAAGTTTACAGACTTGGAAGTTTGCACTCTACCCACAGGTTCTTATGAAATTGATCATATTAATGAATTTTTGCAAAATAAAATGGGAAAAGACAATATAACGCTAAAAGGTAATAACAATACAATGAAAGCTGAGCTTACTTCAAAATATTATATAGATTTCAGTAAGTCAGACTCAATTGGTGATTTATTAGGATTTCCCAAAGATGGAGCGATTTTAGAACCAAATAAAACACATTCCGGTAAACAAACTGTAACAATATTAAAAGTCAATAGTATAGACATAACTTGTAATATTATACAAGGAGCTTACAGAGATGGAGCAAATACTCATATAATACATACTTTTTACCCCAGTGTACCACCTGGATTTAAAATTGTTGAAAAGCCGCAAAACCTGGTATATCTACCTTTGAACACCACTTTCATTTCAGACATCGTGTTGAACGTATTGGATCAAGACGGTAACTTGATAGATTTCCGAGAAGAGCCTATTACGGTTAGATTACATTTAAAATCAACACTTTAATACAAAACCATGGGTTTAACATTTAAAAGCGAACAACCTACGGGAATCCGTATTAGTAGCTCTTCAGCTGTGGAGGAGTTAACACGCGAGAACATTCGTTTCTTAGAGAGAATTGGATTAAAAGTAACCGATAATGGATATACTGGATATAGCTCAGGGTCCAACATTCGACGAAACCCTATGGGAAAAAGAATATCACACCCACAACCCTTACACTTCATCAAAATTAAACAATAACGATGCAATTCGTATTCCCATACAAAATCAAGACATTTACACACTACCATGTGAAAGTTACTTGTATATTGAAGGAAAAGTTACTAAAAAGGACGGTACTACTACTGGTACAACAGTTCCATTTATAAATAATCCCATGGCTTTCCTGTTTGATGAAATTAGATATGAAATATCAGGTGTAACAGTTGATTCTACTAAAAAAGTAGGTATTGCAACAACTTTAAAGGGATTAACATCTATATCACCTAATGAAACCAATTTAATACAACCTGCAGGATGGGTTTTACCTGCAAAAGACACAATCACTCCAGATACAAATGGAAATTTTGATTTTCATATTCCGTTACGTTTGTTGCTTGGTTTTGCTGAAGATTATAGGAAAATAATATTAAACGTTAAACAAGAATTAGTTTTGTTGAGATCTTCAAACGATAAAGATATTATTAAAGCTCCAGACGGTACAACAGATGCAACTTTAGAATGGAAATTAACATTAGACGAAATTGTATGGAGAGTTCCACATGTAAAATTAGCTGACGAGCATAGAATGCTACTATTAAGAAAGTTAAAGGCTGATCGTGATATTGTAATTCCTTTTAGAAGTTGGGAATTTCGTGAACATCCCAGCTTGCCAACTACGGATCGACACACTTGGACAGTTAAAACATCTAATTATGTGGAACGAGCCAGGTATATTATATTTGGTTTACAAACAGGCAGAAGAGACACCATCACCAAACATGCAGGCCAATTTGATCATTGCAACTTGAAAAATATTAAAGTTTATTTAAATTCACAATTTTTTCCATACGATAATTTAAATGTGTCATTCGCTAATAAAAAGTACAGCATATTGTACGATATGTATGCAAGATTCCAAAGTTCATATTATGGTAAAACGAATGCACCTTTACTATCACCAGAAAAATACTTAGATGGTTACCCTATAGTTGTAATCGATTGTTCTAAACAAAATGAATCGGTAAAATCATCAAGTGTAGATATAAAAATAGAAATGGAATTCAACGCGCCTATATCGGCTAATACAACTGCATACTGTTTAATTCTACATGATAAAATCGTAACATACACACCTTTAACTGGAATTGTTAAAAATGTATTGTAAAAAACCGGTTTTGTTACATTCCAATGCATTCCGCGAGTATAAAAGCAGAGTGTTCAGGTCGCTCCTCATCAGTTTGTTGCCTGTTCTTGTATGGGTAGCATCTTATTCAATATGGCTTCTCCTAGTGGTACACAAGAAAATGTAGTAGATATTGAGAAGGAGATATCCGACTTTTTAGATCTTCAAGGTCAACCGGAGGGAGATGAACTCAACGCTTGCGGACAACTCCACGGCAGTAATAATGTTGAGGAAAAAGGTAAAAGAAGAAAGAATGCACAGAAGAAGAAAAGGGATACTGAAGATAATATTTCTCCTAACATATTGAGTGAGGTATTCTTGCGAATATTTTATCCAATCTCATCCAGTTTGGACAAAAGTGTTTTAATCGGTGTTATGAAATCGACGGATTATTCACCTACTGTAATTTTGACTCATGGACCCAAAATGATTTTGTTCACCGATAGTGCTTGGGAATCTTTTATGAAGCACTTGCATCTGCTAGAATGCTATTTAACTAGTAACATGTATGGAAGAAAGACAAGAGTAGGACTTTTGGATTCAAATGTGGAAATTGATATTATAAAGAATCGTGGTGACCATCAATTGCGGTTTAGAGACACAACAAGACATGATAACAAGATTCAACTTAATCGAGAAGAGTTTTTTATTCTAACCTGTGCAACTGAACCAATAACAAGATACTTGAGACAACTAGTGTTTTCAAGTTCTATTATTAAAGATTATTTGGAAGACACTTTGGACAAACAACCGGACGCACCTATATTGTACGGACCTGTGGATACTTCTATATTTAATAGGGTTCCTCATGAAGTACAAATGTGGAGACAGTTGGAAAAATACGCTCAACTACATAAGAAATCAGTAAAACAGGAAGAAGAGGAAGAAGGAGGAGAAGAATCAAGTGTTAGTGATGAAAATGAAAACAAGGAGAATGTAAAGATGGAAACTTAGATGACAATGGTTGGTTTTTAAAACAATATCAAACACTTTGTGGGGTTAGGCCTACCGGGGACGGTGCCCACGTTAAATATACACCAACGCGCCAACAACTGTACGGCCAGGTATAAAAGTCGTACCTACTGTGGTGTGGAAATCAGTTGACCTTTGGACTTCGTCATGAGCAGACGAGTGATCTTCGCAATGGACAAGGAAGAAGAACAAGTAAAGTCCAAACCTGGTATAATTGAGTTCCAAGCGTTTCGGGGTAATGATGATAGATTTATCATAAAAGAACTTGTGTTTTTCGATATCAATACAAGTGTTCCATATACATTTTTGTTCAAACCACCATGTTCTTATTCATCATTAACTAGCAAAGCCGCTACTACCAACAGGTGGATTTCAAAATATTTCCATCATATCGATTGGTATGATGGTTTTGCAAGTTACACGGACTTATATAACATCATGCATCAGTTTTCAAACAGGTTTACCAATATTTATACAAAAGGACTGGAAAAGAAGAGATGGATCGAAGAATTTACTCATGTTCCGGTTAATGATGTGGACTTGGATAAAAACTACAAGTATACGATGGAAAATGTTTGTATTTGTACTAAAAGTCCAGAACATGAAAAAGATAGACATTGCGCTTTAAAAAACGCCTATAAACTCGCATCTTACCTTCAAAGTGGGGGAGTGGGGAGTGGTGGGGGTGACGTGGGTTATATAAGTGAGGAGCAGACCGGGACCTGGCATGAGTATTACTCGAGATTCCGAGACGACAACATCTCCCAGCAAGAAGACGAAGAAGAAGACAATCTTTAACTCAACCATGGCATCTCACCAGTTCCTGCAAACTTTGGTTGAGCAGTTCAATGCTCACTCCAAATCTACCATACTACCCGTCAAGAAGTGTTCCGAACTTAAAGACGAGAAGCACTACATTATCCACGCCATGAAGAAGATGGAGACTTCAGTTGGAGAGGCCATTTGCTGCAGTCTTAGCGAGGCACCGTTCACTCCGGGGGATGAGCCCAAGTTCCAAGTCTACCTGCCGAAACGGTTCGTCCATCTCCTCCAGAACGAGGATCTGCGCTCCATCCAACCCGGCTGTCTCTACCTGGTTTCCCACGGTTGCACGGGTAGCAATTCCACCGAGTTGACCATCCACATCGCCGACAAGCAGCAGTGTTAGATTTTAATTTTACTGTTGTACATATGTTATTGTAATATTTTATAAATAAATAAACCATAAAAGACAAAAAATGCAACATATCAATATGTGAAGTTTGTCACATATTGATATGTTGCATTTTTTTTTAAACTTCGCGGGTGACCTTGACCTTTGACCTTTGCATTTCACAGTTACCCCCACCACCAAGCTAAAGGTTAAACCTGCTTCGATGCAAACACCCCCACCACTTTTTATAGTACCCCCAAGCGCTGTGCCTCAGCTTCATTTCAACTCCGACGGTCAACCGTACAACATCAAGATGTCTCTCAATGTAAGTTGTGCTAGTTACGAGGAGGTAACCATTAAGACTCAGCAGGAGCTGAACGACTTGTACAAGGAGTTGCAGCTGATGGTGGCGCGAGGCTACCGTATAAATGTGCAAGTCTACGCTTGCAATATACGCAATCTCCGACACCCAAAAGAAGAGTCTGAACATTACTCTTCTCCAGCGACTTCATCACCGGCGTCCATGAAGACTGAAGCGAGCCAGACTTTGGATTATTTCAGCTGACTAGCAGTTGTCTTCCTTCTTCTTACCATTGTAGAATATGTTTATTTATTTGTTATATTAAAGATGTAAAAGAGAAAAAAACACCTATCTTGTTACTGACATATGTGCTCAGTAACAAGATAGGATTTTTTAAAACACAATTTGGATGACCTTGAAACTTCCCCCACCACTTTTTCATAGTACCCCCAAGCGCTGTGCCTCAGCCTCATTTCAACTCCAACGGTCAACCGTACAACATCAAGATGTCTCTCAATGTAAGTTGTGCTAGTTACGAGGAGGTAACCATTAAGACTCAGCAGGAGCTGAACAATTTGTACAAGGAGTCTGAAAAGGAGGTTGTCAACAAAACCGATGATCAACAATTGTGGGACTCCTCTATTACAGAAAAGGAATTACATGCAGCCGTCGAAGCTGTCGAGGAAAAGGAAAAGAACCTCAGGCAGCTCTGGTTGGCTCAGATGGATATTTGCGGATCTGTGCCGCGTGATGATTTTGAACTTCAATGTCAGATGGCGATTACCCAGCAACTAGAAGAAGCCGAAAAGGAGCTAAAGAGTGGAGGTACTATCCGGGCGGAGGTGAAAACTGAGAAACAGGAAGAATATAACGAATATGGTGATTAAACGTACTGTTGATCCCAATCCTTTTAGTTTTAAGTGGTTATGTTATAAGTAAATAGAAAAAGTTTCCTTTTTTAAAAAACTCCATTTGGATGACCTTGAAATTTCCCCCACTACTCTGTAATACCAGCATTGCTCGCTGCACCAAGCATCATTCCTCCTCCAACAACCATGGCGGACACACCTGCTTGCAATGCCATGTCTTCCACCGAAGATGTACCCAATACGAATTGGAAATTGACAATCGACAACGTGCATTATTTAGAAACCATCTGCGATTGGATGAAGTCTATTCTCCTCGACAACCCGGGAATAAAGCTCAAGGTCACTTTAGATTATGATTGGTCTGAAGTTATACTGCAGCAAGACGATCAACAATCACTGGAGTATTTGTCAAGTTTACCATCGTCAACCATATATACTACAAATGAGGTGGAAAGGGAAGAAGAGGAGCATGAGGTTTAGAGTTTCTTATTTTTTTAAAACCCAATTTGGATGACCTTGAGATTTCCCCCACCACTTCCCATATACCTAGAGTGCGCAGGGCTGGACAGTCAGTCGCTCGGTGTCCGTCGTAGGGTGCACATCGCGGTTGCTACTCCAATTCCTGACAATTTGGGGTAGTTCAAAGTCACCACACTTCTACAACTTCAAGGTCATCACACTTTAACTCTGGGACTGCATCAACTTGTATTATTTCTGTGTTTTGACTCAAGGTCATCTCACTTAAACTCTGGGATGGTATCAACTTGTAGTATTTCTATGTTTTGACTCAAGGTCATCACACTTTAACTCTGGGGCAATATCGACTTGTAGTACTTCAGTATTTTAGCTCAAGGTCACCACACTTTAACTCTGAGACTGCATCAACTTGTATTATTTCTGTGTTTTGACTCAAGGTCATCACACTTTAACTCTGGGACGGTATCAACTTGTAGTATTTCTATGTTTTAACTCAAGGTCATCACACTTTAGCATGTAACTTTAAGGTAGCACCGAAACGGTGCTACCCGGCTTGACATTTTCAAGTTTCCCAAGGTTATCACAATTTCACCCACCACTTCCCATATACCTAGAGTGCGCGGGGCCGGACAGTCAGTCGCTCGGTGTCTGTCGTAGGGTGCACATCGCGGTTGTAGTACTGGTCTAAAGTAAGGCAGCTGGGCTAGTTCAAGGTCACCCGAGCGGTGTCACATGACGGTTTAGGCAGAGTCACGTTGCAAACTTCAAGTTTCCTCGGCACTTTTGCTGTTTCTCATCGCAAATTCGCTCCAAGTCGTCAAGGTCATGGGAACCGGACTAAAACTCGGAGCGTAGTGCGAGAAACCGCAAAAGTGCCGAAAAATTTTAGGTTTCAGCGTGACCTTGACCTTTGTGACATCGATGACGTCATTTTTGTGACGTAAGGGGTGATGACGTCATCCGCACGTCATTTCTGTGACGTCATGGGTGTGACGTCATGGATGTGACGTCATTAGTGATGACGTCATCGATTGCGTCATCGATGACGTCATCGATGACGTCATCGGTGGGGTCATTGACCTCGATGACGTCATCGCTCAGGTGACCTTGAAGTGAGCCAGCAGCCTTACTTTTGCACTACTGCTGTCTAGTCGGGCAACATGTTGAAATGATCAGATATCACACAGGATCACGACATTGAAGAGCCGACATTACAATACAGTGTCTGATACGTTTCAGTAAACTGCGCCGCAGTGTCACCAACCTGAAGGCTTGACTTGCTGTCCACCAGCTGACCACTATCAGCTGTTCTGCATATCCATTGTTGCCAACTTTCCGGTTGTTCAGCTGAGTTTTAATGGTTGTCGAACTCTTACTAATGATCAAACCCTTGTTATTAAACTTATTGTTTGATAAGTTGTGTAGTATAGGTTCCTCAAGAGGAAGGGGTTACTGTAGATTTTATTAATAATGAATAAAAAATACATTTCTATTGATGAACTGTGTTGGTTTATGTGTATATCAGTAACTTTATCATTTTAAGTACCACATTAACCGAGCCTCTCTCATTGGTTTTAATTCACTTTAGTTATAGTGTCATGGTAATCAAGCTATTAAATTTACACCAGACTCTTCACAATTAAAAGCTGTTTATAAAACTGCTTAAAATTAATGTTCCTTTATTTTTGTTTACTTTTAATTGTTTTTTTTTATTACCAAAATAGCAATCCATAAGGACAATGTTAGACATTATGATTTTAAACTTAATTTATGACAAAATTCTATATTTTCTAAACTTATTTTTGGGCGAAAACACTCTTTCGAGATCGTGGATCACACATCCCTTCAGACACTCCTTATATTATATCATTGTATTTAATTAGGCCTACATTGCCCGTATAAATTAATGACAAATTATGTTGAAAATGTTCATTTTCTCATTTGCCTCTATGGTGTTCTTTTAGCTCCTCCTACAAGCTTCTATAGGTGTTTTAATATAACGGTCAGAACAACTTCAATCTGTAATTGCTTGTGGACTTCTTTTGGTTAAAAAAAAATCATTTTTCATCATCATATTCCACTGTGAATCAAACGTAGAGATAACATAAAAAACTTAAAAGTAGGTTCTAATAGAATTGTTACCATAAAAAAAGAGTATTCATAAACCTTTATTTATTTTTTACATTTCTAGAAAAGTACTCTATTATATTTTTTGGGAAAAAAGAAAGCGCGCCTATGAAAAATCAGTTTACTTAAATAAAGTGCAAACAGTTAAAAATATTAGGAACATTATTGTTGACTTAATAAAGTAAATAATAATTTAATTTAAGAAAATTTTATTAAAAGAAAATTATTTTGAAATGCTCTCAACACAATGAAAATTACTTCGTTTTCAAAGTAGCCTATTACAAAATCAGCCTACAGTATAGATTTAATTAAATTGTAAGTTTTTTGTATTGTTTGGAGGGATTTTCAACCGGATTAGTAATTGAATTCGATTTACTTCTCACATTGGTGTTAGGTCAAATTAATTGTAATATGATCTAATATGTGTCATATGATATAATCGAGTAATATAACCTACGTAATTTAGCCCTTGATTTGGATCAATTATTTTCGAGATAATTCTAGAGTTATGGTATAGTTTACTTTTTGATAAATTTGAATGCTCTTCAACTAATATCCATATCAAATTATGTGGGTCACATCAATAACTATGACAATGTTTCATAATTTATTTTATGATGGCGATTTGCATTCACGATAGGTTTAATTTATATTCACGATATATCTTGTCACCTTTCATAGCAATAGTTGGTAAACTGGACTAAGCTATTTATTTGAAGGTTATTAAAAATGTCGATAAAACAGATTGAAAATGTCGATGAAGTACTCTATGTAATGGCCACGAAAACGTTTTTGAAATAAAATTAGTCCAATTATATCATTTTCCAATATAGAAGTAGACTTCATGTGACTTAAAATAAGTTATATTTTACCTCTAATGTTTACGTATATAGAAGAAAAGAATAACCTACAGATTAAAAGGAAATTTAAATAAATAAATAAATACCGATGATGGGGGTTATTTTAAAATGAAAAGAATATTATTGCCATGATGCTAATTTTCATCACTAGTAGAGTAGATTTTTTCTGCTTCTAATCGGGCTTAACTTACGATAAAAAAAAAAAACTCTCAGTCCGAGTGATTAACTATTCTTAAAATCATAGTACAAAAATTAAAAAAAATGACTAAACTTAAATGAATTATAAATGTTATTATTTGTTTGCGTTCAATAGCTTTCTTCTTAGTTAAAAAAGCTAAAACTCATTTTGAATTTAAGTACCGTAAAAATGAAGATGTCCACTTTATAGACTAATAACAGGACTGAAAACAGCTATGATGAAAAAATAATGATGGATGTACATGATAGCCCATGAAATTTGCTTATCTAAACAAACATTGCAACATTTATTTTAATGTATATCATTCCACAAGAAGGTTCAGTAATTATTGTTGAAAACATTCTACACATATGGAACATATAACAAAAAGTGGTGAAAAACAAGCATAAGATTTATTTTAATATAGGAATGGATACTAAATAATAATAATTATTATTATTATTGAAATCATTTCTCTTTAGGCCACTCTGTACTGGAAAAAATTTGTCGTCAGATAATTTGATTTCTATAAAATAATGGAATAAAACGCGGACACTTGTAAGCAGTTATAACCACTAGTCTATTGTATATATCTATTTAGATCAATTTTACTTTAAATCGACTGACAACAATGAAGCCAATTGTTAGTCATATTTTTGTAAGGTTCATCAATCTTTCATTGTTTCAACAGAGGGAATAAATTAATAACATGAGAAAACCAATATTGAAATTAAGTAAACAAAACTCCTATACAACACAATTATGACAGTACCTTTTTTACATAAAATAATTATTTTTCCTCTTAAGCATAGAAAGCATACCATTAATTGAAATATTACGAACTATTGTAAACAAAATTGTGCAGACGACATACTGTTTTCGTCATTATCTGGCATATCAAGTAAATTAAGACGAACTGCGCTTCAACTTTTCACCTGTCATGTAAAATAATGAATTAATAATAAAAAAATAAATAAAAACAAACAAAAATAATTGACAATTGATTCGTAGACGTGTTAATTAATAATTATATTATGTAATTTTTACCTCTTAGGTAAGTCTGTCAATGGAAAAAAATTATGAATCTTATTAAAATAAATGGTGTGTAAAAAGATATTTTAATCACTAAAAACTTTGCAAAATGTTATTATAATAATACCAGTCATATAAGTGACAGAAGATCATATAAGTGACAAAGAAACGTTTTATTCATACTCCAAAGTACTTAAGAAGATAAATATATCAGTATTTGTTAAAATTACAATAAACAACCATTACTAACATTAAGATAAACTATACAAATATTAGCTGTAAGCGAACATGTGGGCGATTTTTGAAGTAAATGATTCACAAACGCAGCCGGAACGCCTGTAAAAGACCGTGCGTCACTTCACCTATGCATCTGCCGCGCGGGTGGCGGTGTAACATTTACTGGCGTACGTTTCCACCAGTCATAACTTTGTCCTTAATATAAATTATGACATTACTGTTGTAGCTGCTGTCGCCTGAAGGTAATTTTTATTTGAATTTATAATCATAAGTTTAGTCTTCTATATTTTTAATATTTCTGATATTCTTTGTTTAAAGTTCATTGTTGGTGATGGCGAGTTAATGTTATTGATTAGTAAATTGTCGCGGACATTTTCCACCACTGATTAGTAAACAAAATTCACGACGTTTCAAGATCTGGAATCTGATCCCGTCTTCAGGTGGAAGAAGTACCTAGAACGTAACAAACTTAGTAAAAACACACCAGGCGAACCTGGAGAAGTCCATATCCAAACCTGAAAACAGAAAAGGCAGTCACAAAATATTAAATTAGTGTTTTATTTACTTTGTGTGACTGCCTTTTCTGTTTTTAGAACTCATTTTTAGTAGATTTTGAGGATATATAGGACCACTCTGCCCTCTGGAAGGCCACCCAACCAACAGTCCAAACATATTCCTCAGTTTAATGCTCATATTCCATGCCTGGAAGTTGACATCAACTCCTAGAAGTTGACATAGCTGTCTAGAACACGAACGAGTTATCAGAGAGGCAAATTTTCCATAGTGGACAGCCGAAACTCCAACCACATGCTATTAGAACTTTGTTCTCTGTCCCAATATCAACTTAAGCTAGTATGAACGCGTACCGGGGAGGCGCATTTGACATGCCATGGCGGATACGCACTTCCTGGAAATCAGAGGCGTTGTTATGACACACCCGAAGCTCCCAAACCCCGGAACATAAGTGTCTCCCGTATGGACCAATATTAAAGTCGCCATAGGACTTAAGATAAGATAGATTATTAAGATAAATACCTAAAACTGCAGGACTTGTTTTTACAGTTACAGAGCAGTGAGAAAAATATGCTACCTAGTGCTCATCTTTGAACGATTTAGAGTTCTTTTTCTCTAACTAAATAAATTTCTATTGGTTCACCTTTCAAAAGACACTGTAAAAATCGCTTGTGATAGTTCTGCTTGGTTCTGCTTGGTGCTTGCGGTCTGCTTGGTTGGCTAATACCTGGACCCTAACACACTAATGGTAAAACGACGACGTATCTTCACAGAAATTTTATCTGCGGCAAATACCTGCTTTGCTGGGGTAGGATATCATATCTCCGCCACGGCTTGAGACGGGCGACGACATTCAGTCGAAGGTCTACCCCGAGACGGCCCGACGGGGAAGATTTGACAATTAACAGACTGCTAAAGATCGATGATACTTTTGTAAGAAGTAAGTAACTAAAGAAAGTAAGAAGTGAAACTACCAGAGTTGTAAGATACGTATTAATTGCAATTTATGAATAGGCAATGAATGAATAAAAAAGCGAAATCATTAATTATCAGCCCTATTATACTATTTGTATGTTAAATAGTGTTTTGTCGGTCAATTTATACTGTTCAAGTAAAGAACAAAAAGTTTAGATTAAGACACCTGGTTTTTACATTGTCTTAAATAGTTAAACAGTTTTTACCATAGTTTAGGATAGTTTAGCTCATAGTTTAGTATTATGTTTTGGTGTTCAAAAGAATGAAATTCTACCAGTTCAGTTTCTATATTTATATATTTTGAAAAAAAAAACTTTATTGAAGGACTTTGGTAAAGAAAGTTTAAGAACATTTATAAGCAAAGTCTGGGGTGGGCACCGAAATAGCAGGCCAAATGGAGGAAACCTAGAGGGGGTATAGGGATTAAAAAGGGTGCGACATCATTTCGATACCCCGTCGTACCCCTGAAAATATAATATTTCTATATTTTATATTATAAAAAAATATATTATATATTTTTTTTGCTCCTTAACGAGAGCAGGTGAAAATGATATATATTGACTTACAATCCATAGGCTACTAATACGTTTAAAAGAAATTAAAGGGAGACGATTTTTTTTCTTTTTCTTCACCTATTAGTAGGCCTAGTTAGTAATATTGTGTAAATTAGTATTTTTATTTTTAATCAAGTTTTGTAACTTGCAATTTTTTAGTTTTGGTTAATAGCGAAAATAATGAATTGGTTTTTTTTTTTCAAGGCCTATCTTTGATTAGAAAACATTTAGAACAGAGTTAACTACGTTTGCCATGACCTCAAATCCTCTTTTATTGTAACACTGAAAAACACTATCACGTGACTAAGGTTTAATATATTCAAAGTATTGTTAAAGGCTTACAGCCCAAACCTTTCATCGACGAAAGAATTCGAGGAACACAACAATTAAGTTCTATTTAGGTGGTATGAACAAGGTTATTGCAAAGGAGTTCAATGATGTGTATCTTACTTCTGCCACGCGCTACTGGTCAACACGCGTTTTTACTTTATTGAACAAATATTTCTCAGAATATTGAACAATTTAAGAAGTAGAATTGAGATGAAGTTACCTCTAAATTAGAAAGAGGATAAAAATGCGTCAAGAGCATAAAACGTGTCTAGAGATATATAAAAATTGAATTAATATACAGGGTGTTCAGCTTCAACGTTTACAAACTTTTCCAGGTTATTTAGCAAGCCAAAATGAACGAAAAAGTTCATATTAAAATATGTCGTAAAATGCTTTGTTACGCCGCTTTCCACCATTTTATTTTTACACTTAATATTATCATTGACTATGTACACTAAAGTGAATAGACCCCTCATCCAATGCATTTAGTTTGAGGCAAACATTTGAAAGTTTCATGTACGCGGTGCCAGAGTCGCTGCCATCGATGTTGTTATTATTGTAGAAAGATACAAAAAAAAAAAAAAAAAACTCCATTACAAAATGTTTAATCCTTGATTGAGAAGAGTGGTAGTACTGATATATCTGTCATATGACTCCTGTACTTCCATGTACGCCGCTGAAGGTCGCACTATCGTATATTGATTTCAAACACGCCTATGCTACGAGAAGTCTACTCAAGTTAGTGTACATAGTCAATGGTATTATTCATTTTCGTAACGGGTACTTGTATTGAGTTAATATGTGGCATGTTACTTTTTCACACCAATGTTCATTTTCAAGTAAAAGATTTTTCCCAATGTGTATTTTCAAAATGGCCACCATTTTAAATATTTAAACTCAAATATTTTCAAAACAGTAAATTTTACAAAAGTTTTACAAAGTCAAAAAGTTTAAAATTAAATTGTATAAGCAATTTTTTGATTGTATAAGATTTTTCAATAAAAATGACCTTAATTTGCATGAATTACAATGCAAAATCAAGGTTTTTATGCATAAAAATCTCAATAACTCAGTTATTTGTTGTCAGATCCTTACAAACTTGGTACCATTGGTTAGATAATTAAATTTGTCAACTTTTTTGTGTCTAGTAAAATTTTGATAAAATTTACCGGTTTTGAGATATTTTAGTTTAAAATTTTTAAATGGCCGCCATTTTGAAAATACACATTAGAAAAAAAATAACTTTTTTTTTTAAATGGGTATTGCTATAATGAAGGTTCATGCCAAATATTAACTTAATACAATGATCCATTACGGAAATAAAAATTATTTAGTGTAAAAAACAAAATGGCGGCTAGCGGGTTAACAAAGCATTTTAGGATATATATTTATAGGAATTTTTTTGCTTATTTTGATGTGGGCAATAACCTCCTGAATTCCTGAAACGTTTTTTCCGAACACCCTGTATACATAAGAAAATATGGTTTTTTATTCCTGAAAATGAACATTGTTGAGATAAAAGTACTTGGTAAAGTATGTAGATGTTGAAGTTGGACACCCTCTATATGGAAATATAAGGCTGATTATTGCTTATTACAAATGTTTCATAAGTTAGAATGTTTAAAAATAAACATAATAACGCACCACTCAAAGTGTTACATTGATGGTGTGATACTAAAAGATCAGTGATTGACATAGACGATCATATCTGTGTGGTGATAACTGAAACTTTTGTGTGTGTTCTGCATTTTCTAACTTTCTGATACGGAACAGTCCAACCCTTGGCGTTATCACTATCTAACGTCGATATTTTGTTAGATAGTAAATTAATAGCCAAACGACAAATGGAAAGTGGACGGGGAACTCGAACCCGTCGGGACTCTGAATTTATATTCAATTCCATTCCTGTTCAATTCAATTTTTATTCAAATATCAATTGTAAACATCTAACAAAAATGTTGAGCCTAAATTCTTTGTGTACGAAATTGAAATAAAAACTTTTGACAGATTTTTTGTAAAAAAAATATAATATTTCCTGGCACAAAGTAATTGTTATTAATTGTGTATAGTGAATTTTCAGATAAGTAGGCCTATCAAGCTAACCGAGCCTAGCTAGTTATTTTAAATTTACTTTCTTATAGTATCATTGTATTCAGTCTTTGAAATTTACGCTAACTACACATTTTCACAGGTGACAGCTATTTCAAATCAATGCTGAAAGTAGCATTTTTGTTTACCTTAAGTTGTTATTACGTTGTCTAGATTGCAACCCATAAGGCCAATGTTAAAATATTACAATTTTTATAGTTAGTTTTAGACAAAAACGAATTGTCCTGGGGTTGGAGTTGTTTATAACTCATTTTTGAACGAAAACACTCTCAAATGCAAAATTTAAGCAAAGCCTTTCCGCCATATTTCGAGATCATGGAAAATACATCGCTTCAGACTCTGCTCGTATTAATCAATAGTTTTGATCCTATTAACTGATGATTGTGAATAAAGTGATTGTTTGTAATTTTTCTGACTTTGTGATTCATGTTTGAGCAAAATTGACAATGATAGACAACACAAGAGAGGCAGAGTAAATTTTCGACTTATATACAACTGATCTGGATTGTTTTGACATATACCGTTTTCTAAGTGTTAGTAGTAGTGTAAAATTGCGGCCGCTGGCCCAGTTCAAGGTCACCTGAGGGATGACGTCATCGAGGTCAATGACCTCACCGATGACGTCATCGATGACGTCATCGATGACGCAATCGATGACGTCATCACTAATGACGTCATTTCTATGACGTCACACCCATGACGTCACAGAAATGACGTGCGGATGACGTCATCACCCCTTACGTCATCAAAATGACGTCACCGACGCCACTGAGGTCAAGGTCACGCCGAAACTTAAAATTTTTTGGCACTTTTGCCGTTTCTCGCACTACGCTCCGAGTTTCAGTCAGAGTCCCCGTGACCTTGACCACTTGGAGCGAATTTTCGACGAGAAACGGCAAAAGTGCCAAGTTAAACTCGAGTTTCTGACATGACTCTGCCTAAATGGGCAATCGGTTATCCCTCAGGTGACCTTGAACCAGTACAACGCCCGCAATTTTATGTTACTGTGACCTTGAACACTTAACAACGGAGCGCCGACACCGATGCGCACCCCACGACAGCCACCGAGTGACTGACTATCAGGCTCTGTGTACTCTAGGTATATGGGGAAGTGGAGGGGGAAATCTCAAGGTCATCCAAATGGAGTTTTAAAAAAGTTGAAGAGTAGAAAGACTACTCTTGTGCTTCCTGGGCGACCTCATCAATCTCTAATGGATCCGTAAACCAATCCGATCTGTAGCGGCAGGAGTCCAGAAAACAGGTGCACCACCCATCAGGTTGTCCGTAGCATTTCCGACAATTGGTAAGATTGGAGAAGTGAAATTTAATACACCGCTGCGGACAACAAGTATAAAAGTATTTGGATTTGTAGATTTTGAAAGTTTGTAGTACCGGCGGTGGCAGCTGTTGGTTCTTGCATCTACACCTGCAACATCCGAAGCATTCACATTGCCGGCAGGCCAGCCCATCCACTTGCCACTTTGGTAAGAGGAAACAGTTATCCTCACAGCAATAGGTTGTCCCCGTTTCTTCCTCCCAACGCTTCTTTGCACAATATGTGACGCCTTGTATCTCCAAACACCTATGCTCGCAACATGAGATGCGCTTACTTTCCATAGTTGATGTTGCTTTGACGAGGGAGCACGATGAAGTGATGCTGTGGTCAGTGGGAATGGGGTTTATATAAACTAAGGTGAGTGGAGGGGGAAAGGTCAAGGTCATCCAAATGGAGTTTTAAAAAGAAAAGAGTAGAAAGACTACTCTTGTGTATCTATAGCGATTTCATTGATAGTGAGTGCTTCTGTATGCCAAGTTGATCTGTACTGACAGGCTCCTAAATAGTGTTTGCAAAAACCTGCAAAATGATTGTTGCACAATTTGCAGCCAGTTAGCTGTTTTAATGTGAATTCAATGCAACGTTCAGGGCAACAAGTGTACTTATGCCCTCTCATCTGGTACACATGGAATGTCTTTAACTCCGGTTTTGGCTTCTTCCAAGACTTGCACTTACACATGCATTGACCAAAAGCTTCACATTTTCTACACGCCAGGCCATCCGCAACATCAATGTCATTCGGCCATGAAAAACATTTCCGTTCGCAACAGTAGTTGAGTTGACTCTCCATGTTGCTGTGGTGAAGGTGCGCGATGAAATGATGCTGCAGTCATTGAGAGTGCACCTTAAATAAACTCAGTGGAGGGGGAAAGGTCAAGGCCATCCAAACGGAGTTTTAAAAAAGATAACTAGTCGTCCTCCTCCTCCTCCTCATCCGTTGTACTTAGAGAGCTGTCAGACGAAGAGCCCCGTGCAGGTGCTCCCCAGATGAAAAACAAATCAATTTTAAAACGAAGACCAGGATCTTGCATCATCAATTCCTTTAATTTGTCACATACTAAGTCGACCTTGTGTAAGGTGTCAACAACAAGCTTCCAATTCGTTGGTTCAATATAACGTGTAGTAGAGTCTGCCTCGCTGATAACCACATCCTCCGGCCGTATTGGAGTGTAAAGATGTGTAAAGTTCTTCGGCTGTAGCTGAGGTTCAGGCTGGCTGGAAGTGGAAGGTTGAGTGTGGACCCCTGTCGCATCGAAATCCATAGTCATTCTACATTCAATGTTGGGGTTTTCGTTTAATACATACACCAATTTCTCATGCAACATATCCACTTCTGCCGAGTCTTGCAGATGAACATTCCAGGAAAATGGCCATTCTTCATCCGTAGTGGAGTCAACTCGAGAAAGAGTGCTGTCCGCCATGATAGCTAAGCAAGGAATGATGTGAGCTACAGACTGTGGTAACAGTATTGAAAAGTAGAGGGGGTAAACCAAAAGTACGTGGAGGGGGTATTTTCAAGGTCATTTAATTTGGGTTTTAAAAAAAAGGAAATAGTGGAGGGGGAATTCTCAAGGTCATCCAATTTAGGTTTTAAAAAAAAAAAAGGAATGAAGCTTACTCCTCTTCAGCCTCGTTGTCCCCTGCATCTTCATCAGCCTCATCTTCATCGACGTCAGACTCGCCGTAAGGATAGATCGGGGACATGGGCGAATATTGTGGAGATTGTTGACCGTTGTTGTCGTCCCCTTGCATTCTAACTTGGGACCAATCATAATTTAAATTCATTTGTATTATGATCCCAGGGTTGTCCCGCAGTATTTCCTTCATACGTTCGCAAATTGACTCCAAATAGTGTACACTATCGATCGACAGTGTCCAACCCGTACTTGTACCGACATCAGTAGTGGAGTCAGCTTGGCTGATGGTGTTGTTGTCTGCCATGGTTGCTTGTCGGACAAGGAATGACGGTTGATGTGATGCTCATGCAGGAACATGGTGAAGTGGTGGGGGGTGTGGTGGAGTAGTGGGGGAATTTTCAAGGTCATCCAAACGGAGTTTTAAAAAAAAGGAAAACTTACAAAGTAACATTGAAACTTTCCAATTGATGGTGGCGAGCGTTTTCTTCTGCAACCTTGCCGACACATGTGACTATGCCGTACAGTATGAAAAGTACAACCATAATAAGGCCGAACAATAAAAGATAGCCGTTGACTATCATGATATTTTCTGAGTGGATCTGTTTTCTTCTTATCGCCCTCTCCTGCATCCTCTTCTCCAACTCGTGGACGAAGTCACAACATGCGTGAGGACATCTTTCATCTGTTGGTAGGTTTGCCATTGTTGATGTTGTCGGTGTGGCTGTTGAAGATGGAATGAGGTTTCCAATTGCGATGTGCCATGTACACCAATAGTCAAGTGGTGGGGGTAACAAAGCAGTGGAGGGGGAAGTGTCAAGGTCATCCAAATTGTGTTTTAAAAAAACCTATCTTGTTACTGAGCTTATATGTCAGTAACAAGATAGGTGTTTTTGCTCTTTTACTTCTTTAATATAATGAAAAAATATACATATTCTACAATGGTTAGGACAAGAAATACAACTGCTAGTCAGCTGAAGTAGTCCAAGTTGTCTGGCTCGGTCTTCATGGACGCTGGTGAGGAAGCCGTCGAGGAGTGTCCAGGCTCTTCCTTTGACTGCCGGGTGTTCCGTATATTGCAAGCGTAAACTTGCACATTTATACGGTAGCCTCGTGCCACCATCAGCTGCAACTCCTTGTATAAGTCGTTTAGCTCCTGCTGAGTCTTGATGCTCACCTCCTCGTAACTTGCGCAACTAACGTTGAGGGACATCCTGATGTTGCTAGGTTGGCTGCTGGAGTAGAAATGAAGCCGAGGCACAGCGTTTGGAGGTACATGGAAAAGTGGTGGGGGTGATGGTGGTGGGGGTATGGAAGATGCAATTAAACACTTCTAAACTTTTTCCATTGATACAAAGGGATGGAACAAATAGCACAGGTGTCCTTGTAGTTTTCAAATCTAAACATTGGTGCTAGAAATCCAAACTGTTTTCTACCACCTTCCTGTACGAACCGTCGAAGGTCTCTGACGGCAGCATTGCCACAAGGCCTACAAAACTTTTCCCCGTCTTGGAACCTATACCAGGAGTATCCCGAATACCCTCTATTATCTTTCTTGTACTCCTCGATATCCTGCTTTACTGTTATAGGGATATTATCTCGTAAAGCCGTCTGGAATAAAGATGCGTCAGTTATAACTCGTTGTAAGCAAAGCTCGTACAAGGTGCTCATCGTTTGCTAGTTGGCAACAGACTGACCGTTCTTTGCATCCAAGCAGGTTTGAATCCTAGTGCGGTAGTGGGGGTAATTACGGTAGTGGGGGTAGTTGTGAAATGCAAAGGTCAAAGGTCAAGGTCACCCGCGAAGTTTAAAAAAAATGCAACATATCAATACGTGAAGTCTGTCACATATTGATATGTTGCATTTTTTGTTTTTTTTTATTTTTTTGTCTTTTATGATTCGTTTATTTATAAAACATTACAACAACAACATATGTACAACATTAAAACTTAAATCTAACACTGCTGCTTGTCAGCGATGTGGATGGTCAACTCTGTAGAATTGCTACCCGTGCAGCCGTGGGACACCAGGTATAGACACCCGGGTTGAATAGAGCGAAGATCCTCGTTTTGTAGAAGATGGACGAATCTCTTGGGCAGGTACACCTGGAACTTTGGTTCATCCCCCGGAGTAAACGGTGCCTCGCTGAGACTGCAGCAGATGGCCTCCCCAACTGTAGTCTCCATCTTCTTCATAGCATGGATTATGTAGTGCTTCTCGTCTTTTAGTTCCGAGCACTTCTTTACAGGTAATATTGTTGACTTGGAGTGAGCATTGAACTGCTCGACCAAAGTCTGAAGGAACTGGTGAGATGCCATGGTCAGGTTACAGATCGTCTTCTTGCTCGGAGATGTTGTCGTCTCGGAATCTCGAGTAATACTCATGCCAGGTCCCTGTCTGCTCCCCACTTATATACTCTCCGTTACCCCCACCACTCCCCAATTCCCCACTTTGAAGGTAAGAGGCGAGTTTATAGGCATTTTTTAAAGCGCAATGTCTATCTTTATCATGTTCTGGGCTTTTTGTACAAATACATATGGTTTCCAGCATGTATTGATAATTCTTATCCAATTCCACATCATTAACCGGAACATGAGTAAATCCTTCGATCCATCTTTTCTTTTCCAGCCCCTTTGTGTAAATATTGGTAAACTTGTCTGAAAAGTGATGCATAATGTGATACAAGTCCGTGTAACTTGTAAAACCATCATACCAATCGATATGATGGAAGTGTTTTGAAATCCATCTGTTGGTAGTAGCGGCTTTACTAGTTAAAGACGAATAAGAACATGGTGGTTTAAATAAAAACGAATAAGGAACACTTGTATTCATGTCCAAAAACACAAGTTCTTTTATAATGAATCTATCATCATTACCACGAAACGCTTGAAACTCAATAATACCAGGCTTGGACTTTACTTGTTGTTCTTCTCCCTTGTCCATTTTGAAGGTCACACGTCTGCTCATTACGAAGTCAGGAGGTCAACTGATTTCCACACCACGGTAGGTACTACTTTTATACCAGGCCGTACAGTTGTTGGCGCGTTGGTGTATATTTAACGTGGGCACCGTCCCCAATAGGCCTAACCCCACAAAATGTTGGTTATTGTTTTAAAAACTAACCATTGTCATTTAAGTTTCCATCTTTATATTTTCCTTATTTTCATTTTCATCACTAACACTTGATTCTTCTCCTCCATCTTCCTCTTCTTCCTGTTTTACTGATTTCTTATGTAGTTGAGCGTACTTTTCCAATTGTCTCCACATTTGTACTTCATGAGGAACTCTATTAAATATAGAAGTATCCACAGGTCCGTATAATATAGGTGCGTCCGGTTGTTTGTCCAATGTGTCTTCCAGATAATCTTTAATAATCGAACTTGAAAACACCAGTTGTCTCAAGTATCTTGTTATAGGTTCAGTAGCACAAGTTAAAATGAAAAACTCCTCTCGATTAAGTTGAATTTTGTTATCATGTCTTGTTGTGTCTCTAAACCGTAGCTGATGATCACCACGTTGTTTAATGATATCAATTTCCACATTTGAATCCAAAAGTCCTACTCTTGTCTTTCTTCCAAACATGTTACTACTTAAATAGCATTCTAGTAGATGCAAATGTTTCATAAACGATTCCCAAGCACTGTCCGTAAACAAAATCATTTTGGGTCCATGAGTTAAAATTACAGTAGGGGAATAATCTGTAGATTTCATAACACCGATTAAAACACTTTTATCCAAACTGGAAGAGATTGGGTAAAATATTCGCAAAAATACCTCACTCAATATGTTTGGAGAAATATTATCTTCAATATCCCTTTTTCTCTTTTGTATAGTCTTTCTTCTTTTACCTTTTTCTTCAACATTATTACTGGCGTGAAGTTGTCCGCAAACGTTTTGTTCACCTCCTTCCTGGTGACCTTGAGGATCTAAAAACTCAGATATCTCCTTCTCAATATCTACCACATTTTCAGGTGTACCACTAGGAGAAGCCATATTGAATACGATGCTACCCATACAACAGTAGGCAACAAACTGATGAGGAGCGGTCTGTACGCTCTGCTTTTATACTCGCGGAATGAAACAAAACCGGTTCTTACAATACATTTTTAACAATTCCAGTTAAAGGTGTGTATGTTACGATTTTATCATGTAGAATTAAACAGTATGCAGTTGTATTAGCCGGTATAGCATCGTTGAATTCCATTTCTATTTTTATATCCACACTTGAAGACTTTACTGATTCATTTTGTTTAGAACAATCGATTACAACTATTGGGTAGGCATCGAAATATTTGTCAGGTGGTAATAAAGGTGTATTTGTTTTACCGTAATATGAACTTTGGAATCTCGCGTACATATCGTACAATATACTGTATTTCTTCTTAGTGAATGACACATTTAAATTGTCGTATGGAAAGAATTGTGAATTTAAATAAACTTTAATATTTTTCAAGTCACAATGATCAAATTGTCCTGCATGTTTAGTAATGTCGTCTCTTCTACCTGTTTGTAAACCAAATATAATATACCTGGCTCGTTCTACATAATTCGATGTTTTAACAGTCCAAGTGTGTCGATCCGTAGTAGGTAAACTGGGATGCTCATGAAATTCCCAACTTCTAAATGGAATAACAATATCACGATCGGCTTTTAATTTTCTTAAAAGTAGCATTCTATGCTCGTCAGCCAATTTAACATGTGGAACTCTCCATACAATTTTGTCTAATTTTAATTTCCATTCTAAAGTCGCATCTGTAGTAGCATCTGCAGCTTTAATAATGTCTTTATCGTTAGAAGATCTCAACAAAACTAATTCTTGTTTAACGTTTAATATTATTTTCCTATAATCTTCAGCAAAACCAAGCAGCAAACGTAATGGAATATGAAAATCAAAATATCCATTTGGATTTGGAGTGATCGTGTCAATTGTAGGTAATACCCATCCGGCAGGTTTAAGTAAATTGGTTTCATTGGGTGTTATAGATGTTAATCCTTTTAAAGTTGTCGTAATACCTACTTTTTTAGTGGAATCAACTGTTACACCTGATATTTCATATCTAATTTCATCAAATAGGAAAGCCATAGGATTATTTATAAATGGAACTGTTGTACCAACAGTAGTACCGTCCTTTTTAGTAACTTGTCCTTCAATATATAAGTAACTTTCACATGGTAGTGTGTAAATGTCTTGATTTTGTATGGGAATACGAATTTCATCGTTATTGTTTAATTTCGATGAAGTGTAAGGGTTGTGGGTGTGATATTCTTTTTCCCATAGGGTTTCGTCGAATGTTGGACCCTGCGCTATATCCAGTATATCCATACTCGGTTAATTTTAATCCAATTCTCTCTAAGAAACGAATGTTCTCGCGTGTTAACTCCTCCACAGCTGAAGAGCTACTAATGCGGTTTCCCGTAGGTTGTTCGCTTTTAAATGTTAAACCCATGGTTTTGTATTAAAGTGTCGATTTTAAATGTAATCTAATCGTAATAGGCTCTTCTCTGAAGTCTACCAAGTTACCGTCTTGATCCAATACGCTCAACACGATGTCTGAAATGAAAGTGGTGTTCAACGGTAGATATACCAGGTTTTGTGGCTTTTCAACAATTTTAAATCCAGGTGGTACACTTGGGTAAAAAGTATGTATGATGTGGGTGTTAGCCCCATCCCTGTAAGCACCTTGTATAATGTTACAAGTTATGTCTATACTATTGACTTTTAATATTGTTACTGTTTTCTTACCGGAATGTGTTACATCTGGTTCTAAAACAGGCTCATCGTTGGAAAATCCTAATAAATCACCAATTGAGTTTGGTTGAGTGAAATCTATATAATATTTGGAAGTAATTTCAGCTTTCATCGTATTATTATTACCTTTTAATGTTATATTGTCTTTTCCCATTTTAGTTTGCAAAAATTCATTTATATGATCAATTTCATAAGAACCTGTGGGTAACCTGCACTCTTGTAAGTCTGTAAATTTTCCACTGGCATCCTTTCCCTTATAATAATGCAATACGTTATTCTTACCTTCCGTAACATTGGGGATAGAGTTGTAAGTTGTAAAATCCAATAGTGCCGCCTCCCAAAACCTTCCTTTTTGCAAGCGTAACGCTGGAAAAAGGATACTTCGTAAAGTGGAAGATTTTCCTGTTAATGATACCGTATAGGAAGACATCTCAATAGTGACTGATACTTTTAGCTAGAAATTCCAAACATAAATGGCCGCATATTGAAGTATTATCAGGTTGTTCTCTTTTATAGTTATAATATATGTTTTTAGCAGATTTAAAGTAATTTTGAAGTTCTTTTGGTGGTGGCAAATTACCGAAACTATCAAAATAATATACATTGTTATTTAGTTTCTTATAACAAACCCAATGGGTGCCAGGCCCTTCAGTATTATCCAAATTTACAATTCCAGTCTCATTTTGCCACATTTTCTTTGGTAAACTGTCTTTCATAAACACACCGCGGAAAAATGGTATTTTTAAACAGGAAATATATTTAAATAATTCAATATTGGTTAATGCTTTATGTGGTATGACCAATTGATTTCTTTCATTTAATATGCACGATAAGGTCTTAGGTAAAGACCTGCCCCGTTTTTTACCATTGACCACACGGTGGGCTTCTTCCTGCCTTTTCTTGTAGATCGTCGTCTTCTTTTTATATTTCCTCCATGTTTTCTTGTGGTTGACCTCCTTTTTACTCTCCTTCTCCTCCTTCTTCCACCTCCTACTGCTGTTTTAGCCTTCATACCTGCTGTTACTGCTAAAGCTGCTGCTTTTTCTGCTATGCTAGCGTCACTTGATTTTACTCGTTGCCAAGCTATGTCCGCAAGCTTTTTGTCAGCTATTGATCTATTTTTTGAATCGGCAAACGTGGAATATGCGATATCGTGTTCTTTACAAGCCTGATCTAACTTGTTTATGCCAGGATCGCCTCTTTCCAGTCGTTTTTTCAATTTAGTTCCTGGTCCGCAATACTGATAACCTCCCGGTATATGAAATTCGTATGGTAATGCGTCTATTGCTCTATTTACTATGGATCCTACTGGAATTCGTTTTAAAGCTTTACTTAACAGAGAAACCGCTGTGGACGTGATCCCACCTCCTCTCCTTACAGTGTCTCTATATGGACTGATGTACTGGAACGTCATTATTGTCCTTTTATAATCGCAATGTACAACTTATGTGTTACCTCTATGACAAGTTGGACATAAATGAAGTCGTTTATTGTGTTCTTTTATTAAATATCAAAATCACCCCAATCCGATGATCTAAACTTTTTTGTACGAGGGTTAATAAAATAGTTTTGAACAATTTCCCGTTTAATCCAAGTACCTCTCTCAGATTCCAACAAAGGAGTACGACCTGAATGAATACCAATAAGATTGTATACATCAAATAATGCATTTCCTAAAACTTTTACAAGAAAATTAACAGTGACAGCATTATCCACATGTTCAGGGTCTTTAAGGTCTGTTATACGTTTATTATTACAAGTATACACTTTGCTATCCATTTGTGATAATGTGATAGCCTGTCCTACAGTTGCAGCATCATTTGCTTCTCTTCCTTGCGCCATGTTTGTTAATTTTTTATTACTACATATAAAAAACGCATAGTAATTATTTGGATCTAGATGTACTGTTTGTCCTAAGGCAGCCGCGTCTTTATCTGCATGACCCCATGACACATTTGATAACCTTCCATGCCTGCAATCCCAATAAGCGTTTTTGTATGTCAATAAACGAAATTTTTCATTACCTTGAATAAAGTCATCCCCTTGCTTTGATAATACTTCATCTCGTTTTGCAAATCCAGTTGTTTCTTGTTTTAAAGTCTCTTTCATTTGACCCACTGTTGCACCATCAGATGGTGCTGAACCATCTTTTACATTCGCCAAACAATTGCCAAGACAATCGATAACTCCCACATCACGTATGACACAATGATCTTTTATATATTTGAGATTTACAGCATCATTTTCATTTTTTGGATAACCTATATCGTTAATAACAAATTTATAAAAAGAAAATCCATCTTTTGTCTTTTCAGGTATCAAAGAATGTAAATAGCGTCTATTTACGCTGTCTTTTGCATCTTTAGGGTCATCTACGTTGGATATACGTTTATTGTTGGCACTATACGTTTTCCCATTGAATTTTAACGTATTTTTTAATTCAGATGACAAATAACCTTTGTTTATCGCATCACCGTTTTGATTTGGTTTACCAACGTTGATAATTCTATGATCTTCTGCGTCATATGTGTTATTTTGTAGTTTTAATGTTGGCGATATCTTTTCCTTTAATATTTTTAGATTTATTGCATCGTTTTCATCCGTAGGATCTTTTATGTTTTTTAACCTTTTATTACTCATATCATAATCTCCATCAGGTGTTTGTGGTAAACCAGCACTTCTTTTTAAACTATTGGCATAATATAACCCATCCGAGGAGTAACGTCCGAACTTGTCGACACTCATAGTGCAACTGAATAGTATTCTAGGGAGTAACGCATTTTTATGAGATTACCCCACGGTTTCGGAGTTCATCCACTAAAGCCACCCATTCGTTTTCCAATCCAGTATGACCCGCTTCTTTAGCTTCATGTATTAGTTTCATTCTATCCACCAATTTATTGATATTATTGTAATAAATCACATTTGTGTTATATAGTTTCTTCATTAAACCTGTACCCGTAACGGACTTACTTCTTTTTCTTCGTTCCTGAGCACTTACATCCAAAGTGGATGCCATAAATCTTCGTTTTACAGGTTTTCTTTGTGTTAACGGCATTGTTTGTCTTCTAGTTGGTATTAACTTGGATACAAATTCTTTATATTTTAAAGACTTAGATCTAAAAGGAGGCTGGTCAGGTAAATACTTTCTCCTATATGCATTTGTCTGTTCCAAAATATTTTTATATGCTTCCATGTCTTTTTCTTTCACTACCGATACTGAAGGCTTATTTTCAAATAATAATTCAAATAATCCTTTTGTGCCCTTATACCTTTGATCACCAATGACAATATTATCATGTTCGTCAACGTTTAACGGGCTATTACCTATCATTAAACCGTCTTCTGTTAATCTCGCTCCATAACTATGGTAATTCTTATTAGGAATTGTTCCGAGTAACATTTTTACCATGTATTTCCTTCCTAAAGGTCCTTTGTTATGAATGTTTTCACCCAATAAGCTTATGTTTGACGGACCTTCCCTTGTCTCTTCTTCTTTTTCCTCTTCACTAGCAGTTGATACAACTTCATGTCCTCTTTTGGCTTTTACTTCATATAAATCTTTTATTCCACTATAGTCCGGTGATTCTAGCTCTCTTTCGGGTTCTCCACCGGTAAAACCACTATACGTAGAGGATTCCAGGTCTTCATCACTAAAATCTTCTGATTTTACATTTTCTCTTTCAAACTTCGTAATAGGTGCAATCGCATCTCCTTCCAATACAGGTTTAGCAAATTTTTTGTTTAATTGTTTCAAGGGTTCAGTAATAGGTTTAAAAGTAGATTCAAGGAATTTCTCCCTCTCGCTAATACCTAGTTTCAATGCTCTGTTTTTAGCCCGAATAGAATCACTAAGTGATTTTATTTCTTTTACTAATTTTTCTTGGTTAACCATGTTTGTAGCAAGACGTGTTGTACAACAATGAATGTGTTATACCACGTTTAATGTATTAATATAAATTTATCAAATCCTATCCTGTATCGACCATTGTTTAGCGGTTGTTCCTTCATAATTGTTAGGAACCCATACTTTTCAGCCCAAGCCTTTCCACACAACTCTTTAAATCGTTCAAATGTCATATCCGCATTTACATGATCAAAATATATATGTTTTAGGTTGGTTTCGTCCTGTTTAAATACAATTAACATGTTTGCATTGTCTCTAATAAGTTGTTTAGGTATTTTGCTGTAAGTTTGGCCAATATAAATGCTATCTATGTTGTTATGTCGACCCATAGCGAAGTAATTCCTTATTGTGTTTTGGTTTTCACAAGATACATCGTCGAATATAAACACGGAGAATGGTTTAGCTTCTTGTGGCTGCATGACACTCTCGCTTGCATTAAACTTTAAATATTTAACTTCAGGCACATTAGTCAGTATTTTTTCCAATAATTGATACTTTGGTTGTTGTAGTGATTTTGAAAATACATATAGATTGTTAAATCGTAATCCTTTAGGGTTTGTAATCAAATTGAATACTACATTAGTTTTTCCACAGTTGGAAGGTCCGGTAACCAGACAACGAACGGTGTTTGGTAACAAATTGCCATGCTTCCCACTATTGAATTCTGAATTATCCACTGTGAGTTCATCTATATTATTAATAGTAAAACTCTCTTTTTGTGGTACTATCTCCATCCTTTGTAATGGTTCAACCTAAAATGATTCTCTATCGTTATATCAAATCCTTTTTAGGTATCCAAGAATCTTCCGTCTTATTAAATCCTAACCATCGTACTTTGACCTTATCTTTTTTCCGTTGCAACACCTTTTCAACTAAATATACATCGCCTACTGTTGATTTTAACATTTCATGTCCATAAAACCCTCCTTCAAGCAATTGTCCTTTATTATCTTTTAAAATATATGTCTCAGGTACTGTAGGTTGTACTTTGAATACAGTAAAAACCTCATTGGTCCAATTTGGCAGGTATCTTTTACTGAATACACCTTTATATTTACTTATTCGCACTTTATCACCCACATTAAATTTTTTAGGCTTTAGTTTTTCAACTTTTGGTTTAGTATTCGTTTTTATACGTTTTAATACAAGGTTTTCATTTTTACTAGTTACTTGGTTTGGTTTCATCCCGATAGTCCTATGAAATTTGTTATTGTAATCGTTTATAAGTTTTGGTAACATATCAATCCATATGTGCGATCCTCTGTTGGAAAACATTTTATACATTGCACTTTTTAAAGTTCTGTTGAATCTTTCTATTATTGAGGCTTTTACTTCTGAATTGGTTGAATAATGGTTTATATTGTGTCTTTTCATTAAATTTGCAAATTCCTTATTAAAATATTCTTTTCCATCATCTGTTTGTAAATGTTTAATAGTATGTTTGTCTCTTTGTATAGCTGTTTCCATTGCTTTTGTAACACTTTTGCCACTTTTATCTTTTAGTGGTAAAGCATCTGCCATTTTTGAAAAACAGTTAATAACAGTCAATATGTATTTATATCCTTTATTTTGTTTGCTATAAGGAATCATTTCGATTAAATCCGCTTGATATAAATCATTAATTCCTTTTATCACCGTATTTCTTCGTGGAAACTTTCTTCTTGCAGGTTTATGAAGTTCGTTGACAATTTGTTGCTTCAAGTCCTTCATATTGCAGGTTTCAATGTTTGTTGTATCACATGTATAATCACAATGAATGTTGTTTTAAATATTCACATCATTTATATGGGTCAAGGTCATCCAAACTTGTGTAAAAAAATGGGGAACACGGCGTTGGACTTGCCGTGTTCCCCATTTTTTTACGGAAGGAGAAAGGAATAAGGTCGTAGTTGTAGAAGGACGAAGAATAGGTTACTAGTTGATAGGGTTTAGAGAGTAGTGGCCAAAAGGAAGAGTGTGGATTTTGTCGGGCATAATGTATCTTTTATCATCCCGAGCTGACAACGCTTTTTTAATTTCGGTGACACTGTAGACTTGATGCTTGAAGCTTCGGATATTGTTGAATGTTGCTGATATCGTAGTATCTTCAAACAAACAAGTCTTGTAGTGGTCAAATGTCACGTGTTTTTTCAAATAAGATGTCTTCACTCCTTTTGCTTTCTTCACTGTCGGTGTGTTGTTCTCGTGGTACATCTTAAATGAATACAATTTCGCCATCAGCGCCACTATTTCTTCTAAAGGCATTCCATTTGCTTCATCTTTGAATTTTCCAATTACTTTTTTATATTTTTCATTAAAATTTGGATGGTTTTTCGGATAGTCAGAAAAATCGAAATCTTCTTTGTATGGAAAAGTCCTTAGGTCTTCATACATGTCCAAAGTCTTTATCCAGTAGATAAACGCGTCCGTATCCATGTATGCGACTCCAATGTTTTCCCTTCCGTAATGTTTAACCATTTTGTTATAATGGAAATCATACATCAGGGTTTTACTTATATCCAAAATCGACATACCTATGTATAACGGACGGTCCATGACTATTGTTGTTTTCTTCATACTGACAGCGACTAGATTTTCGTTTATAATCATGGATGTTCCGAAATTTGGTTTTTGCACTAATTTTTCCAATTTCCTAGGATCACTCACTAATTTTACATTTTTGTGTTTTCTTTTGTTCTCCAAGGTCTTCCCAAAGATGGCATTGTTCATTAATTTATAGATGTCCTTTTCAAATGCTGTTGTCGCTGCAGCTCTTCTTGCAGTGTTGGAATCAATATATGGTTTCAACCAACAAGACTGGGTGAATTCAATTGCTCTATGAATTCTCACTATACGTAGACCCAATTCAAGAGCCTGTTGAACTACCCAGTAGTGAGCCACATAGCGATCCTTATTCTCCAAGGTCATCATCAATTTTGGCCATCTTCCTGTCGGTGAAACTTCAGTCTTGGCTAGGAGAGGCAAGTCGTAGTGATGGTCATGAAGGTGCTCTGGATATTCGAAATCACAGTCCAAAATATAGCCTTTTGGACCATTCTTTGGAATCTGTGAGATGTCTCCAATGGTGGCCGGGTCGATCCATTTGAAGTCAGCGTAGGGAAGCGGATTTGACATTGCCCAACCATAAAGGTTGTTTGCGTCAAAGTAGCCAAGGTAGACCGATGGTTGTTGCTCGTCGAAGCCGGGGATGTACTTGTTGTTGGCTTTGACATGACGTGTTACAGCTTGTGTCAAACCGCCCCGTACACCAGATTCCATCATGAGCACCATATCGATATCCGTTAGAAGTTCCAGTCGACAGTTGGTTGACTTTAGCATAGCTTGCCATGCTAATCCTGGAGATGTGTACGAGTGTAGAGGGTCCAGTCCATAGGCGGAGAAGCAGGTGTTTCGGAATTCTTCCATCACATCGCACAGCAGAGTTACGTCCAATTTTATATAAAAGTCAGAATATTCCCCTAAGGTTTGAATGTTTAGTTGGTTCCAAACATTACAAGCATGATTGTAGTCTTCAACGGAGATTTCACTTTCGTTTAATTTGCTGTTGAAGGCTTCGATCGGTGGTAGACTGGTTTCTTCAAATTTTTCTGTAGATGTTATGTAGTCGTAGGGGAATACTCCTTTACGTAATACTAAGTCCAATTTATCTTCAGGTACAATCTTGCTGGTTTCTTTTAGGTCTTCTCTTCGTAGATTCTCAGACAATCTGCTCAAACTAGAAGGCATAAATCTATAAGAGTCTACAAAGCGAAGTTTAATTTTACCTACGGTTTTTGAGAAACTGATGTACTTTTCCAATGTTGTAGCAAGAACATCAATTTTACCATCATCTCTTCCTAACTCTGGAATAATGAAGTGGGAGTCGTAGCCGCTAAGATTGTGTAACACGACAGGGATAAAGTGGGGCAGTTTGTAATTTATATTGCATGAATTACAAGCAGCTCCTCTGTATAAACCTGTCAGGTGATCGTGATCTCTTACTTTTGGATTTTCTTCACTGAAGCTCTTCTCGCATAGATAACATCTTGATGCCATATTGTATTCTTCTTGTTGATTCTCATTCAAAGGTTCCATAGGTACGACATTACCATACAAGCGTTGTACCTTTTCAGCAATGTCATACAACTGGTCTACGAAATACTTAGCGGCTTCTTCACCACGGTAAAGTATTGGAGTGGATGTTAAACCATAGTTTTGCAATTGGTTTTCAGACAAGGTTGATTTCACTATTAGACAAAAACTGTTGGGTTGATGCAACTGATATTTTGTTCTTCTAGTCACTTCACCGTCCGGCAGCTCCTGTGGTACTAACGTAGATTCAAAATCTGCGTAGATGACTACTGGAATCCGATATTGGTGAACTGTTTTGTTAAATTGGATACACGCTCGAGATGGTGGTGGCAGACTAATCTTCACTTCATAATTTTCATTACAAAGTCTTTTGTGTTCTATCAACCACTCTAATCCTCCTTGTCTTATTTCTTTATATGTGAAACAAAAACATCTTTTACACACTGTTAACCTACGCCTCTGTTTTGATAATTGATTTCGAATCAAGGATGCAAAGTCCTTTATCCACACATAATGTGAAATTTCACCCTTAGTGATCAGTAGCAAATCAGTGTGGTTTCTTTGCTCAACTTTTACTACCCGCAAAGGATAAACGTTGTTCGAATCATCCAGACCGAAAACATTCACTGAAACGCCAGGATTTTTCTTTTCAAATTTGTCTATGTCTTTCAATGTAACTGGGTAGGTGAGGCCTTGAAAGTTGTAGCGGTGTTCATTTTCGTAATACTCTCTACCAACTCTTTCAGGATGATCTTTAACATACTTGGTTAACATTGCATACTTAAAACATTCATTACCTTCATTTTGCACATTCCTACACGATTTAGTGTTTTGGATTTTCTTTGGTAAAGGGATAAAACTACTACCCCTTAAACCATATCCATGCTTGTGAACCCTTACATCCATACCTTCAATTGATGACAAAGTCCATCCAGATCCTCTTCCTTCATGTTCTTGAAGTTTTGTTATAAGTTCTTCCAAGCATTCTTCAATAATATCATCGATGTTGGAGGTGAAGGTAAGGGTTCGGTTTTTGGTAATGAACGCTCTCAATGCTGTTTCACCATCAGTATTGTTAAACATAGCCTCTAACACCATTCCAAATTTAATAAAATTTAATCTTTGTAGTTCTTCCCTCAAGGTTCCACCAACAAGTTCCTTAGCCTGGGTTATAAATGTTTCCAGTTCCAATTGAACATTATTAATTTTAAAATGTGTTACAACTCGTCCTGGCAAGGCCGTGGTGCGCAGTTGTTTCACATCTTCTAGTTCTTCTTCAGTGTCCTCTTCTTCAGTGTCTTCTTCTTCAAAAGGTCTTCTAGCAGTAGATGGTCCAGCACCAGCAAATTGGATCACACTAGGTCTTCTTCTTTGCATTTGCTGTAGATAGCTGTCCCAGTAATCCGTCTGCTTCTGGTGCTCTTCCAAAAACCGGTCAATTGAGTCTAAGTCTATTTCATCCATGGTAATATCTTCTTTTCTATCTTCGTCTTCATGTAATTCTCTGTGTATGGTGAAAAGATCTTCGTCTTGAAAGATTTCCCCACAAATGTCGCAAAGAGCCATTTCAAACAGTTTGGCTTTGAATGCACACTCTGTGAATGTCCACGCAATAATGAGCAGCGCACTCCACCGGGACCCTTTATATCCGAGGCAGATAGGTGGGGAAAGTGACGTCATATGGAAACAGGTTATCACTCATGTGCTAAATTTAGCCTTTACACAACCGTTTGTAATACATTTATCAGTAGGCTTGATAAATTGATGATATTTGGTCTAGATTCAATAATTTGTACAAGTTTTTTCAAAGACGTCTGTTTGAGCAAGTTTATGTAGGTCAAGGTCATTTGGAATTATTATTTTGAGCGGGGGATAGAGCACTAAGCAGTATCATTTACTACAAAGTGCTCTATCCCCCGCTCACATTCTTTTTTTAACTTTTTGTTTAAACTTTTTACAAGGGTGAAACATCACCATCAGAGTCGGAATCATCCTCATCACGGAATAGGTAGCGATGACAATACATAATTCTTCTGGCAACTAACATCCTATCCATTGGACGATGGGGAGTGTCTTGTTCTTGTTCTTCTTCTTCTTCGATTTCCAATTGGAATTCCATTTCCGACTCAGATGACGACTCTAATGTTTCGTAGGCGTGCAAGTCCACCTCATTGTCCGTTGAACCAGCTTCGTCAGAGTCCGTTTCAATATCCATTATCTCTTCCTCCTCCTCTTCTTGATCAACCGCAGGTAGTTGGTCCTCTACTTCTATAATTTCTAGAGGTATTACCTCCAGAATAGAGACAATTCTGTTGCGATGGAACACGGTGTTGTCAAGTGGAGCCATGGTATGGAAGTGTTGTATCCATCCAATTTGCTTACCCTTTTTATACCCCCACCAACTATACAATTTATGTGGGTCAAGGTCACGTAAAGATACCCTTTGAGCGGGGGATAGACCACTAAGCAGCATGCTAGTCCATTGCCGCAAAGTGATCTATCCCCCGCTCTGTTCTACAAAACCTCAATCAAGTCCAAGTCCAAGTCCTGTTTAACACATTTTATTCTAATTCCATATCCAATTTAAAAATTTCAATTTCACATGGTTTACACTCCTGATGTATCAAACACTCCAGCTCCCTAAACATATCGTCCAGTTCGTCCAAATTATGATGTCCTACTTTTAACACATGAAGGTGGTTCATGCTTTGCATTGTAGCATGACCATCAACAAACAAGTTTCTTTTCCACGCTAACATAAACTGGCAGTTTTCTTGAAAGATTTTTCTCACCAAACAATCATACACAGCCGTCAACATGTCTCTACAATCTTCATAGTGTACCATCACAGAATACCTGTCCAAGTTAGCACCAAGCAGCGATCCACTCATTGTTTCTAGCGTTCCACTGGAAGGTCCAAAGCAGAATGAAGTCGAGATGTATAAACCCCCTCTTTTATACCAGTTAACCGGTTGTCCTTGCTGTAAAGTGGGTCAAGGTCATCCAATGCTACCCTTTGAGCGGGGGATAGACCACTAAGCAGCATGCTAGTCCATTGCCGCAAAGTAGTCTATCCCCCGCTCTGTATTCTACACACACACACACATGTCCCTGTCCAAGTCTTTCATTACATACCCAATATATATTCAGTTCCTTCATCATCACTATCACTCATCACTGCTTCCACAAACTCCACAGGATTAAAGTTAAATTGTTTCAATTGTTCTTTTAAGTTTTCAATTTGTTGGTCCTTTACTTCTAAAACACTGTGAAGGTGTGATATGTAGTCCGCTGCCTCGTTGATGCTTGCTACTCTCGGATCGCCTAACTTCAAGCTGGGAACTACACCCTGCAGCCTGTAGTACGCCATACGCCTTTCTTGCTCCTGCCGTTGACCAGGACTGAGCAAGCCTTGCCCGTCTTGGCTCACCTCCAGCAAGGTCCGTAGCATTGGAGCTTTGCAGGCGTTTGCCCGAGCAACAGTTATGCTGTGGAATGGTCGAGCAGGTCCACGAGTAGCAGGCAGGACGTTGGCAGCACGCCTTCTTGAAGAAGAAGAGGAAGCCTGAGAAGTTTTGGAGTTGAAAGCCATGTTACAGTGCTGTATTCAGCTAAGCGGTACAAAGCAGAATAACCAAACTGCACGTTTATACCCGTATATATACACTTATCAGTGGTGGGGGTACTAGCTAGCCTTAGTAAAGTGGGTCAAGGCCATCCAAAAACATTACCAGAACGGGGGATAGATCACTAAGTGGCATGTTAGTCCAATGCCACAGAGTGATCTATCCCCCGCTCTGTATTCCGCATTCACACACACATTCATACAAACACACAAGTCCCAGTCCGAGTCTTTACCCACACACCTATCCACTCTCATCCTCACTAGCATCACTGTCCACTAAAAGATCTTGACACTTCATAATTAGTCTGTCATATTTTCTCAGGATTGAATTTGCCTCACGGATTACATTCTCTAACACCCTATCCTTTTCCTCTATAATTTCATTGTACGCTTCAAATACATTTGGTGGTGTCTGTGTAGATGCATTTGATGTGGTTGGTTGCGGGTTGGTAGGAGGCCGGGCCGAGCTGGAGGCTCCACTGCTGCAAAGCTCCTTCTTCACAGGGCCAAAGCCGGAAATCCGGACGCGACTCCTTACATACCAGGCTGATCTAGAGGCTCCACTGCTGCTGCACGGGTCCTTCTTCACAGGTCCAAAGCCAGAAAATCGGACTCGACTGCTTAACAGAAGGCTCGATCGGTTGGGCCCAACACTTGAGCTAGAAGCTGAAGAGTTTCCAGACATGGTGCGAGGTGTTCTGCTTAACGGATGCAAGCTGAATGAGCGGACATTGGATTACCACTCCTATATATACCTATTTGTAGTGGTAGGGGCGGGGTGGAGGAGGGGGTGGGGGAGGGGGTGGGGGAGGGAATGGGGAATTTGGGGGGGGGGGGGATAGCTTAAGGATTTCCACTAAATTTCCCTTACTCTTCCCGGTCATCGGTTTTACATACCTTTAGCAAACCCATCATTTTGGTTTCTTCAATAACTTTACACAGCTCAAAGACCCAAGCAAACAGCTCATCTATGTTGTTATAATTAATTTTTGTCCAGTGTTCATACTTATGAGTTTGGTTGTTTATAATACATAGATAAAATGTAGACCCATCTCGTCTTATACAGTGCTCAACTTCCATTCTATGCCGATTTAGCACTTCCCAAACATTGTGTGGATCTATCAAGAAGTCACCACCTTTGTAATTGTACCGTGACATGTTTACACGGAGTACAGAAACGGACTGAAGCAAATGAACGGCTCATACAAGCTTAGTAAGAGCATTAGAGTGGGGGGTATCACGTGATACACGACATTAGTTGTAAGGTTAGCACTTTACTTTAAACAGTAATTTATATGGGTCAAGGTCATTCAAACTTTGAAAAATTTTTACCTCCAAACACTTGTAGCAAGCTACAAGTGTTTGGAGGTAAGTTTTTATTTGTTAAAGATTTTCGTAACTTAGTCTTCACCCTCAAGGACACGGTTTGAGATTGTCCCAGTGACTTTACATCACCGCCAGGTTAAAGTATTATACAAGTCAAGTTTTTTTTTTATTATTTGACTTGTGTAATACTCCTCTCCCTTACTTTAAGAGGGTTAGGACTAAATTTGGAAAAAATAATTTGGAAGAAGAATTTTTGTTTTTTTAAATATCGTCCAACACAACCTAACAATTTAGAATTTCTTTTGGTAGGCCTACATCCTAATCCATTTCCCACACAGATTGGCATCCTTCCCTTCGTATTAGATAGCCTTTTTTATGGATGAAAAATTGTCTTTGTACCATCCGAACGGGTACTTTCATTGTATGAAGGCTGCCATCACCTTTTACAATGATTTCTACTTTGGCATCAAAAGCTCCATAAATTTGAGCAATAAAATAATATTTTTCATCCATTTTAAGTCTTCTAATATCAAGCGGTTGCGGACTGTGGGGATGTCTGGGTTGGGATGTTTTAGACCTAATGTTGTTAAGACTGTAGGGTCTTACTCTCGGAAGATTGATGTTTTTGTTCAAGTGCGTTTGGCAACGGTCTTTATCTAAAACAGCAAACTTCTGACAGCAAAGAATCCCAAAGTCTTTTGACATCCAAACGTAATCGCATTTATTACCCTTGCCAGCAGGGAGTTTAACACGCTTACGTTTTTGTGTTGGACGCTTTACTGGAGTGTTTTGGAGCTTGTCAGGTTTAGGCTGGCTAGAAGGAATGGGGGTGGGAGGTGAAGGTTTAAGTAGGTCAAAAGGTAGGCTGCAGACAATTTTGGGTGGGGTAGGTGAACGGGTTAGGTCGATTGAGGGAAGTTCGGGGGAGAAGATTGATTTACGGGGTGGTTTGGTTGGTGTAGGTGGCATGGGGGATATGGGTGAGGGACATTGGGATTTGGTGTAGGATAGGATTTTCTTAGTTCGACTGTAGGGGGTTATCCTCGACCTTGGCGCCTCTTCGAACACCGCAGACTCCGATCCCGAGTCCGATAGCAGAGAGAGTGCTGGAGAGGCTATCAGGACTCGTCCGCTGGGGTTCTTTGAAGATGCCGCAGGTGCGCCAGCCTCTTCCGAAGCCGAAGGTGCGCCAACCTCTTCCAATGTTGGTGGCAATGGTGAAAGGCTGGGCATCGAGGCAGGCTGCGGTGGCGGCGGCGGTGGCGGCATCGTCAGGCAGCTCAGAATCTGCGCTGTCATGAGGTATTCTAGGATCGGAGCGGACGACGATGAGGGCTGAGGCGTGTTGGCCGAGGTTGAAGAAGCTGGTGGGTAATTCTTGAGCTTAAGACCCATCTTGATGAAGCGAATAAATGAAGAGTAAATATGAAAAGAGTAAATATGAAAAGAAGATTGAAATAAGTAAATAAAATCTCAGGAGCGAGAGAGGACCGTCCGGTACGGGAACCTGGACAGGAATGAGAAGTGCATGCCACCCGGCCGCCTTATATCCCCGCCGGGGCTGCCACGCCCAGGATATCAGGGGTGGGGGTGGGGGTGGGGGTGGGGGTGGGGGTGGGGGTGGGGGTGGGGGTGGGGGGGGGGGGTTCGCACTTTTTGTCGGGGGGGGGGGGGTTCGCACTTTTTGTCGGGGGGGGGGGGTTTCGCACTTTTTGTCGGGGGGGGGGGGGGTCAATTTAAAACAATAAGCCTCACTTAAGGCGTTTATGTTAACATCGCTGAAGCCTCCAAAAAAGACACACTTATAGACGAGTCAAACCTTGTGTGTTACTTGACTTGTACATTTTTTTAAAAGAGCTTAATATATTTACCTTGTTAATAAGACCTGACTGTTAAAGAATTTTGAAAACTTTTATATATTTAGGTCAAGGTCACGGTAAAACTTTAAAAAATTAAGCCCCACACCCCCGATGGGGGTGTGGGGCACTTGGGTTGTCATCGCTGTAGCCTCCAAAGAGACCCAACTATGACAACAAGGCAACATCCAATGTCGTGTTCCCTTCGCCACGCAAGACTTGTAAACATTTACTGCATTGTCTTTTCAATAGCTAACAAAACATTTACTTAATTTTGAGAGAGGTTGAGGACAGCCCTAGTGGCTTACGCCCTCGGTCCGAGTGCAGGGGCCACCGCAAATTGGCCACAGCTGTGGTCTGCATGTCAGCATACAAACGGACCGAGTCCCAAACCCAGCCGCAATATTGCATGCCTGAGAGGACCCATGCTAAAATTGGTTTAAAATTGTTTTACACGGGGGTCTACTCCCGTACCCTACCTTTACTATTTAACTTTATCAATGCAGTAAATTTTTATAAATCTTTGTGGGTCAAGGCCACACGGACATTAAAAAAATTTCGGCCCCCGTACATCCATGGCGAACCACGAATGTTCGGGGGCCTTGGGGACTAAAAACACAAATAGCTAACAAAGATTCATTTACATAATTTTGAGTTTCCAGAAGGGAAACAAGAGGTTGAGGACAGCCCTAGTGGCTTACGCCCTCGGTCCGAGTGCAGAGGCCACCGCAAATTGGCCACAGCTGTGGTCTGCATGTCAGCATACAAACGGACCGAGTCCCAAACCCAGCCGCAATATTGCATGCCTGAGAGGACTCATGCTAACGTTGGTATAAAATGCTTTTACACGGGGGCCTACTCCCGTTCCCTGACTTTACAATTTACTTTGAGCATTGAAAAAGCTCAAGGGGGGATTGCTAAAACAAGCGTATACACTTTACAAACATATAACACACTTACAACACACAATTGAGCTCAACGTAGTCAATGCTGGAACAAGCACATACACATTAAACACATATAACAAACAAGACACAAAGGATAAAAGACACAGGAGACATAGGGTACAAGTAAAACACTCTCATATAAATCAATTCCCAATACCCAAACGCAAGCGCAATATCTTACAACTAATACAAGTCTTAAAGTTAGAGTAGACTTCGCTAAACACTGAAGGCGCCATTCAATGTTTAGTGATGCCTATGGCGGTCCGTCCCGGTCGTTCACGTTCAACGCGCGGGAGCGGACTGCGAGCCGGCTCTGGCTGGACCCCCTTATATCCCCGCCGGGGCTGCCACGCCCAGGATATCAGGGGTGGGGGTGGGGGTGGGGGTGGGGGTGGGGGGGGGGGCACTTTTTGTCGGGGGGGGGGGGTTTCGCACTTTTTGTCGGGGGGGGGGGGGGGTTCACACTTTTTGGCGGGGGGGGGGGGGTTTCGCACTTTTTGTCGGGGGGGGGGGGGGGGGGGGGTTCGCACTTTTTGTCGGGGGGGGGGGGGGGCTCGCACTTTTTGTCGGGGGGGGGGGGGTCAGGTAAGTTAAGTGGGTCAAGGTCACCCACAACACTTGTACTCTAAGTGTTGGCTATACCCCCACCACAACTGGGTCCCTAGGCTGCACAACACCGCTTCGCCAGTATGTCTCCGGCTTCCATGCGGTGCGTCTCGCTGTTCTCTAGCTCTCTATATGTAAGTAATTTTACAAGTTCTGAATGTAGGTCACTACACTTTAACTCTGGGACGATATCGACTTGTAGTGTTTCAGTGTTTTGACTCAAGGTCATCACACTTTAACTCTAGCACATCGGTTATCGTACCAGAGGTGCTCAATAACCTAACTTGTAATGTTTAGGGTGGCGTTTGCACGCCACGTTGTATCGCCATGAGTGTCCAGTCCAAGTTTTAAGTTAAATTAATTTTACTGTAATCTTTTCCATTTCCGCTTCGTTTTGCCAAAGTATAAGGTGTCGCTTAATAAAGTGGTATTTCTCTAAAGTTATAGGAGATTGCAGGGATACAATTAGTTTATTTAGGAGACTCTTCATCTTGGAGTTTAACACAATTTCCACTTTGACTTTGCTTCCTCGGCTCTCACAGCCTAAGCTGTACAGAAATGTTTCTTCTAGTGCCAACTCGGGCCAAGAGAACAGTGTGTTGACTGTAGGACAGCTCATGGTGAAGTGATGCGATACTCCAGCGTACCACCTCACCTTCCCCCACCACTGTGACCTTCCCCCACTCCTGCTGTTTCCCCCACCTCTTTTCCCTTGACTCATGCGCTACAAGCAGTCTCTCAGTATTGTGCGGACTTTTGTGAGGGGAGGCCATGTCGCGGGACGCTTTAGGTAAGAAACTTAGCCGTGTTAAGACTTTGTTAGTTGCTCACTGTCCACCACTCAAAGTTAAGAGAGTTTCGACTTTAGCTAAGTGGCGCAAACTGTTGCGCGGACACCCTAAGTTTTATACAAAACAGACTAATGTCAGTTTTACTGATGAGGATTTGTTTAAAATATTGGATGAAATGACTTTTCCTTGCAAAATTCAGTTAGTTACTCCCATTCCTGACGGTTTAGAGTCTTAGTCTCTCAAGCCAATATACCTAGCATACACAGAGCCTGACAGTCAGTCACTCGATGGCTGTCGTGGGGTGCGCATCGGTGTCGGCGCTCCGTTGTTAAGTGTTCAAGGTCACAGTAACATAAAATTGCGGGCGTTGTACTGGTTCAAGGTCACCTGAGGGATAACCGATTGCCCATTTAGGCAGAGTCATGTCAGAAACTCGAGTTTAACTTGGCACTTTTGCCGTTTCTTGTCGAAAATTCGCTCCAAGTGGTCAAGGTCACGGGGACTCTGACTGAAACTCGGAGCGTAGTGCGAGAAACGGCAAAAGTGCTAAAAAATTTTAAGTTTCTGCATGACCTTGACCTTAGTGGCGTCGGTGACGTCGTTTTGATGACGTAAGGGGTGATGACGTCATCAGCACGTCATTTCTGTGACGTCATGGGTGTGACGTCATCGAAATGACGTCATTAGTGATGACGTCATCGATTGCGTCATCGATGACGTCATCGATGACGTCATCGGTGAGGTCATTGACCTCGATGACGTCATCCCTCAGGTGACCTTGAACTGGGCCAGCGGCCGCAATTTTACACTACTGTTAGTCCTGGATTGTTATTGTTTATATCTGTATTGGTTGCAGCTTGGTAAACATTTGCCAGTGTAACTATTTACTCAATCTACAACAACAAACCAAATCATGTTATTTACACTAAATACTATAAATTAACTCTGCAAATTCTTTTAATCATTATAATTAAAATTGACTTGGATGGATCTAAAGTGGTTGAAGAAATTAATGTTAACTTTTTTATTACTTATTTACTTGTGTAAGTAAGGAAACCAAACTGTTGGTTGGTACTTGTATAGATATTGCGAAATGTTAAAATTATAATATTTGTTAATAAAATAGGTGTTATTTGTGGAATAAAGAATTAATTTTAGGTAGAAAAAATCACAAACATATTTCATAAATTTTTTCCTTTCTGTAAATTATTTTAGTAGATTAAAACAATTATTTAATATTCATGATTTACATGTCATGATTGTTTACAATCATCATGATTGTACAATACACAATAAAACTATTGTAAATTACAATGAGTGCATTGTAATTATTTAAGTCTTGGGAGACCGATAAGCACTAAGGGTTCTCTGTGTTGTGTGTAGGTTGTCTATTAATGATGAAATTATACGAACCTCATGGTTTTGTGCCATAACTTTGCTGGAGATACTAAGAAAGAAATGTCAAGGTAGAAGTGGTAACTTACACACAAGATTAAATGAAATACAAGACAATTAAAAAAAAGTTTTGTGAGAATTTATTAGCTTGTCGTGTTTATGATGCCACACGACTCTTCCATAAAACGTGTATCAATAAAAAATTACTTTGGAAGTGCTGTTCAGTTTTAGTATAACTTCATCATTTTTGTCTTCTTTGTCACATCTGCGCCAGATATGACACCTATTGCGCCAATTTACTTTGCACGTAAATCCAAGACGGTAATCATTTCTTGCTAAATTCTTGATTTTATTGTCATAAATGTTATGTAATTTGACGTACTTTAGTATGTTATTTATTTTAGTTGACACACGGCGTAAATAATTGGTCACTTTCAAAAACCGGATTATTTATGACCTTTATTTTAAGTTAATTCTTAAAAAAAAAAAAAAAAAAAAAAAAAAAACGGAAGACGGATGAATAAGAAAAGCCAATTTTTATTTTTATAGGGGGAAGATGCCTCAAAGGCGAAATCTACTACGTGACACAGCCAAGGATGCTTTGATATAGGGACTAAAAAAATAAACAGTAATACATGCAGTAAAGTGACTTAACGCTGGAGTCTACTAGGCAGAATCAAGTACTACTAGCATACGTGTTGCTCGAAATCGAGCAATTAATTTTAATACAATAAACATTTTACTTTTATCTCTAGATCAATGATATCCGACCAATCCAATACGTGAATATCTTTAATCACCAAAACCTACACGAATTTACAGCTGATTATTAACAGATGTTTAAAAAGCTTTATTCGATCCCAATGTTATTTAAATGGGAAATTTTGAGATTTCAATGGTGGCCTTTATTTTCAGTCCGATTTTCATCAGTTTTTGGCGGAAACAACTACAGACCAAGCCCTATCCAACGACACCAAAAACTTGAAAATCGGTTAAAAATTGTAGGAGGAGTTCTCAAGACAAAAAAAAACCCTTAGCGTATTAAATAAGTATAGATTACTGAAGATTTCAACGTCTCCGCAGTTGATCTTCACATGAATAATACTAGCCCAGGCTCTATCCAGGTTGAGCGTGCACTGAAAGCCTAACAAAATTTGACTTTTGATTATTGTTGTGGGCATTTTGTTGATGTAAAAAATCCATGTTGCCACATTTCAGGAGTGGGTACAAAACGGGAGACGCCCTTAGAGGAAGTCGTAGAGGAATCTATATTGGCCTATGTCATTTTATATATAATTTTAAAGATCTTTGAAAGTAGATCAAAATGTCACAAAAATTATCTCAAAAGATCGATTACGACTAAATAAGATAGATAAGTATTGCTTGGTTCAAAAGGTTTTATTAACAACGCATTACCAACGAAAATTCCTATCTCTATTTAGAGTACCCAATTTCGATTCAAAGCGCTCCCCAGCGAAAAAAATTGTTTGCCATTTTTTAACATGGGATGTGGCCTTCTTTATTTTTTGTATTCATTTTAAAGACTTAGACACTAATTTTTATCGTTCTATATCCTACTGTTATCTTATTATGTTTTAAAGAAGACATCACTGATGACTTGACAAAATTCCGAATGCCAAATTCCACCATGGAGTTTTTCCTCAGCCTCTCTTCACTCTTCTCGCAGGACGAGGACCTCAGGTTTGACAAAGAGGTCCTGCCAGGACCAATGGCGCCTCGTCCTTGATCCTGACTCCGTATATAAGGAGCATCCTCCTCCCCGCCCTGCTTGGACCTTGTCGTTGCGTCAGCCGTGCCATCATCTACAGTCATGATCCCTCCAGTGAGTACGCCTACCTCTTGTAGTGACGATCTTAGAATATTTATACTTATAAAGTTATTTAGTAGTTTGAATTTAACAAAAAATGAAGGAACTAAATTGTTTTTAGTGATATTTTGTATGATTACGAACCACAGATTCATTGATTGGGATATTTTGAATATTTAGAAGATCAATTAAATTATTTAACTGAGAGGAAAGTAATTTTAGTTTAATTAAAAGTTATTAGTAACAGCAAAGTAACTAGTTCAATTCAGTAAACTTTATTTGGAACAAAACTTAACTTTTAACGCGATTGCCTAAAATGACGTAGACTATTGTAGAACGACTTAGTATTTTAAATATAATATTCTTAAGATATTACATAAACTCGTTAGTTAACATTTTAAATCAATAAGATAATAACCTTTATTTTATTAAAATCATTTTGAGATATAAAAAATTGCATAAATACGCAGATTTTTTGTAATATTCTAGTTTTGACTATATACACTAACAAAAATAGACTTTCTTAATGAATGCATTTAGTTATCGATACCGAAATTAGTCGCGGAATATTTGCAGTTTATGTTGAAATTATTCAGCTGGATTTACAGTGCTGCAAAAACACTTTTTCACAATACAAACATTACCCTGGGTTTTAAAATGTTTCATCGTTGTTTAAGAAGATTGGCAATACTGATTTTCTATCATATGTCACTTGTATGTACTTCCATGTAGGCTACGCCGCGGAAGATCGCACCACCGTAAATTGGTTTCAAACAAAAATATGCTATGAGAAGTCTATTCACGTTAGTGTACATAGTCCATGATTATAATTTTAAAAAACAATCGTATAATAAATTAAATTAAAAATTATTATAGTTTATTATTGATTAAAATGTTCGTACAATGTATTTAACAGAGATAAACTACAGAACTTACAATAAAATCAATATATGCAGTAATGCAATAACAGTTATTCCTTTAACGTCTATTCTTGAAGTCTTATTGCTACCTTTACATTTCCCTCCAATATAAATAATGTTATAACAACGAGTCAAAATCAAATAAACTCACCTCTAATCCGTCTAGAAAATTATCCACCTTCCTGAAAACAACAATGGAACTCAATAATAATGAAAACTAAATTGATATCTACGAGTATATCTTGAGCTTATCGGCTAAACAAGTCTCAAGGTTCGAAACAGTCTACACTAGAGATAATGCATATTGCAATGCAATATAATGCATATTGCAATGTATTTGAACTTTGAAACAGGTGCAATATCGAACTCTAATGTAATAGGATAGCGACTCCTCGCCGTTCAAAGACTCCAACATCAGGGAACGCTGACAATCTACTGCGCCGATCGTTTGGTTGGCCTGAAAATTATACTCAATATACAGTATTTTCAGACCTAATGTTTACAGTAATATTTTAATAACAGTATTTGGACAAATAAAGCATTTAGGTAATTTTAAACATCAAAACTAATAAATGTTCAATGAGGATCGAGGTCATTAAAAGTAAAAATTTAATCCAATTAAAACATCAATACATGAAGCAAATTTGTGGCAATTTTATATGTCTGTCTAAAACAAAATTTAAAAAAAGTTTCAGAATATTTTTTGCTATCATTTTGTTGTTTTATGTTGTCGCGATGAAAGGAAATAAATTCATTAAAATATTAAAAATAAAAAAAAATAATTAAAATCAATTTTTTTAGATAAAACATAAATAAACATGTTTACATTTGAGGTATTTATGAATATACACATTAAAGACAAATTATTTCGTATAATATGTATAAACAGTTACTTATCAATTAAGTTTTTATAGCATGAGAACTAAAAAAAAAAACAAAACAATAAAAATATCTTTTGCAAGATAGGACATGTCGCTTAACATGTGGTTAAAGGGATATCGAGATTATATTGTTGTGGGAACTTCCTCACTACGGTTTGCATTGTTGCACAACGATTTAGAGGTCTCGCTGGTCAAAAATTCATCGTGCAATGCTTCCATTTTCACATGCTTCCATTTTGCACCTTTATTTTAAGTCCGATAAAAGTGGGAGGTATTTTAAATAAAATATAAAGACAAGGGATATTTGATTCTCTTTATGATTTTATTTTTTAGTTTGAATCCAAATAGAGATATAATTAGTCAAAATAATCAAAGTCAGACCAATATTATACTGTTGTAGGTCAATATGGATTCAGAATAAAAAATAAGATAAAAGCTGATAAAATAGCCTAAATCTTTATATATTTTTATTTTAAACCCTCCCACTTTTATTGGGCTTAAATAAAGCCTCAAAAAGAAAGTAGGCTAAGCACTGCATGACTTTTCCGAATCAGACCTTTACCCCCTCTTAAAACTAACAGATGTATACCATTTTGTTACTTTCACCCCCTCTTAAAACTAACAGATGTATGCCATTTTATTTTACAGTTTTTATTTATTTAGGTTTGAAAAAAATCTTATCTCTTACAATGTTATTTTCGTTTTTGATAGATGTTGGTTTGGGGTTAATCTAACTGAGTTAGTAAATAAAATTAAATATTCATAAAAACTACTACTTAATTATTCATCTAAATAAAACACAATTTTCAAGGCTGAACATTTGGTACAAATGATATCGATTAATCTACCTCATTTTTAACATTTACTGTATGTTTTTCCTTAATTTTTATTATTTAACAAACAATATGTCATTTTACTGCTGTTTATGTATTAAAAAGGTATTTTTTTAGTAGACATAAATTTATTCAAAAGCGATAATGCATGGATGGTGTTAATTTAATTGATTGGTAAATATAAACAAAAATTTGTTTTCAACTGAAATACACTTATTATAAGCATGAAATTGAATAAACTCCACGTTTTAAGAATAATTAAGATATAAATAACTAAACATTTCTAAAACGTTTTGCTATATAGAACCGGGGGAGATAAAATGACTTCTAGGAAAAAAACTCTTTCCAATCTTTTAATGAATAATCAAATTATATTGTTTAAGGATTATTTTTGTTCTAAGAAATTCGTTTTTGCTTTTACAAGTGATTTAATTATTTGGGTTAGCAAAATAATGTATTTCTTTCCGCTACTACTTTGCCCACTGAGCTGAAAGCTCAAATTTTTTGAGCTATTTTTAACTTGCGGTCCAGTAATTATTTTTAGCGACACATCTCGTTAAATTTTCCCTTTCAATAGATTGGACATTTTTTTTTTTAATTACATCTTATTCATGAAATTTATGAGGGTTAAAAGAAAACCAAATTAGGGCAAAAAATCTGGTTTTACTCTAAAAAATAGAACAACATCATCTTATGAAGTGTGTTTTTATGGTAAAAAAGTATTGCCAAAAATAGTTAAGAAATAGTAATGATGATCAAAATATTTAAATCGTTTCAGATTTATGCATATGAAAAAAAATCCAAAAGAAATTTTCGTTGTATATATTTTCGCTTTAAAGAACAATGAAAAAAAAAAAATATTACAGGTAAAGTTCTAAAAATACCTGGTCGCCTGCTTTCGAATTAATGGTGAATGACTGTATAAACTACGTTAACCAGTTTAAAATGTTTTATCCATTATTTTATGAAAAAGCTACATTGTTTCGGTTTTTAATGATTATAAATATTCCCCTTAAAATTATTTTATATTGTAATCTTCATTAAACTTTATTTTTTAATACAACCAAAGATATTTTTATTCTGTTTATTTTCAATTATGCTTATAATATACATTAATTATTCGGCGATCATATTAAACATTGTTCAAATTACTGATATATTATACAAAATAAGTAAGTTATATTTTTAATCTCATTTTTTAAATGAAGAACAGAAAACATTTTTTTTATATTAAACATACTGTATCTCTAACTCCACTACTAGAGTAAGGGTGTGGGTAGACTAGACTTTGTTAAATTTAACATAAAAATGATTAGGGTATTACTTAGCATTCAATTCTAAATATATGGTTACATTTATTACTATAAAAAGCTTTCATCCTATTAAATTTTTGAATCAAGTGAGACTTTTAATAATAATATTTTTTAAAAACAACAATTACGGTACTAATTCTACAGGAGTTAAGTAAAACTAAGTCTGAGTTTAATTGCACTCAATTATTAAGACACCTAACAGCAAAAGATGATTTAAAAGATCAAATATTTTAGATTTAATTGTAGGTCTACTTATTTGAAGTAAAATTTAATTTCCTTCTGGAACAACACACAAAGGATGGTAAACATTCCACATTCATAATTCGTTCGTTTATTCTTCGCCATGTGTGTTTGCGTTTTTCTTTTACTCTTATAATTCAAGATTAGAACTTGTCTTGACAATGAAAAAACTAAAAAAGTGAATTATGGTAATGTTGTTGGTTGGTTTTAGCTTATAAATAATCCAGTTATAAGGGTTTTTATTTTGTTGAGAGTAAAATGAAAATGTTTTTTGTGAATTAATCTAACTTTTAAGAAAGCTTAAAAACTATTTTTGGAAAAGTCACTTTTTGTTTCATTTTGTAATACTTATTTAAAATAGTGTTCAACAAGATTAAGCTTAGAACTGCTTTGACAATTTTGGGTGTAGCCAAAATACAAGTTTACCTGACCCAAAGAGGCAGGAGGAAAGCTACCGAACAATTTTAAAGGTTTGTAAATGTAAGTAAAATATTCATTTGATAACAATGCTTATTTAGATGACTTTACCAACAAAATTAATTTAAGTTCGAAGTCTAAAGTTTAAACCTCACTTGAGTAGTTTTGACCTTAGGGTCAACGTCCATCAAAGTCGAACTATATGGAGTGTTTTAATAACTCTAGGTTCTGGAAACCAATGGTTTGCAGCTAACAATAACAAAGTCCTAGATATTTTCCAATTTCAAAGTATAATTCGTATAATCGTCACCTGGATATTTTGCACGAAAACAGAAGGGCTGGTAAAAAGGGTCTGCACTTCCGTTAATGACATGAAGAGTGTAGAGAAGAATAGTTGAATTGCCATGTCAGATAGTCAGAACAATCCCCCTGCTTAACCTGAATCCTTTCCTTAGTTCCATTATCAGCTTATTTGCCCAGGACGTCCGGAGTAATATAGGTCTTCCCTGATAGTGAGCTACTCTGTAGATTTAAAAGTGAGAAGTGCTGATGATGCTGATGATAGTGAGTGAAAGTGCTAAATGACCAACCCCTTTTTTGATCTGTTGTTGGTCCCCAGATGTTCCTCATGCTAGCTTTACCTCACCAGTGATTATGCCACCCTCACCACCACATATTTCCCTTCTAGTTGTACTTCTATTCCCGTTTCTCCACACCACCCTCACCATCCATTTCCTTCCATATCGTCTCTCACCACCTAATCTTAACAGCTTATTCTCTCTGTTCCTAGTGTTTGTCCTGCTCATTTCCTCCATAACACCCCTTCATTTCTTTTTCCCTCTCGCCGCCCCCAAGATTGATTGGGTAGATGTGTCCCCATATATTGTTTCTCCTCTTCTCCAATTTTGTCAAATCCTTCCCCCCGGTTATTTCTTCTCACCATCCAAGCCTGATCACCTCTGTCTTTCCTCTGCCTCTCCAACCTCTCTCCCTCTTTCGCCACAATATTCTGATTGTTGGTTGTTTGAATCTTAATATCCCCAGGTCTTGCTCGTCCAGCCTCTCTAGCCAAGACTTAGACCACCCCCACTCCTGATCGCCTCTTTCTGCCCCCAGGTTGTGCTCGTGCTCGCCGTCCTCGCCGCCACTAGCGCCGCCCCCACCTCCTTGCTCTACCCCGTGGTGCCCGCCCGCCCCTCACGCCTACCTCGGTCAAGTCCTACGCCCCCGCCGCCCCCGTGGTACATGTGCCCACCTCGTACTCGCACGTCTCTCACACGCAGTTCACGAGCCACCCAGTGCCCGTGGCGCCTGTAGTGCCTGCTGCCACCGTCTATCACGCACCGCTCGTCTACCACCATGCACCCGCCGTCGTCCTCTAGACTCCTCCCGATAGCTTGACTGTACTGTGTGCTCAATAAATAGGTTATTTATATTGTAGAATGTGTTTGATGATTTCCTTATACCAACTATTTGTCTTTTTCACGTTTATATCAAAGGATGTTATTTATTTACATTTGTTTTTGCTAATGTGATCCTAGTCCAGATTCTGCTTCATCCCTGCAAAAGAACTAAATAGTGCCTTGCTATAAAAGTTTTCAGGTAGATTAATTTTGAAGCCGCAAGTAATTATGTTATTGAAAAGAAATTATATTGGGATGAACAAACAGTAAAAAGTAAGAAAGGGCTGAGTTAAATTTTAACAAATCCAAGCCTCGTATATGGTATTTTTAGTATATTAACTGTGAGAATAATTTCAAGACATATACAAATTATAGGAAAAGTCTACTGTGAAAGTTAGAGGTCGATCTGTTGCTCTATACGAGGGTAATCGTTTGCCATTAAAATCGGATTTCATTAAAATTTAGCGATGCACTAACACTAATGTATGAGACCACTCGCACTCATGTATGATGCCCCCAACACTCACGTATGAGGGACTCTCCTCTCTGTAAGTCGTTCATCCAATTTGCGCGTCGGACTTTACAAGTATGGAAGGGATATCATTGTTCAAATCCGCCCTTCTGACCTTTAATTTTTTGTCAGTACCATTCTTAACCAATATTCTAGAGGCCCCCAACCTTATTTTATCTTATACGATACTCAAAGATCTATAGTCTATGTGGACGGTACAAAGTAATTCAAAGAGTTAGTGAAAACATTTCTTTCCCTGTCCCCCAGGTGTTGCTCGTGCTTTAAAGTGATATACAATAATTCATAAACCTAAAAGTAATCTTAAATAATTTTAATGTCACCTCATCATTTTCTCTTTTAACATTTAAGGTCAGAGGTCAGGAAGATGCAAGTACATACCAATCTGAGAGAGTTACAAAAGGCGTGGCTCTTTAGGCAAACAGCTGCAATAAGAATAAAGCGGATTGGAGCGCGTAGGAGCGAGTATTGATTGCTTATTATCTTTATAAGCTAATACATTTTTTCAACCTTTTTTTTATTGTGTGATATACCACGAATACTGTAAGATTATTGTATAAATTTTTTTATACATACAATCAGAATTCACAAATACTAAGCAGATAATAAGTCAATTAAAATTATAATGCCACAATTTTTAAATATTCTAAGCGAAAGTATTGATGAATTTTATAACCTACTAGAGAACAGTCCCATTAAAAATGACAGGTAAGATTGATCTAAAGAGGTTTAATGATTTATAAGTTTTCAATGGTGGACAATCATTTTTCAAAGCCCGATAGATATTAAAAAGAAATTCTTAAGCAATGTGAACAGTGTTTACTGTATATAAATAATTAATTATTTTCTTAGATATGGTTTCAAAATACAGGCTACTAGGGGGAAAATATCATCACAATGATCATAATAATAGATTTTTACAATATTTCCATTCAATCCATTACAGTTGTTAGCCTATTGGTTTTATGTTTTTCTTTGTCGTCACTAAATTACTATTCAAAATATTTGTTTTTCTCGGCCTCTTCATTGCAATTTATGTACATGTCATGCCTTATTCTTAGAATTTCTTCTCTTTTTATTCATAGTTCATCTCCTGTCCCTTCACCTTTTTAGTACTCCCCTTTTTCACTTCCTTTTTTCCCCACAATATTCTGATTGTTGGTTGTTTGAATCTTAACATCCCCAGGTTTTTAAAAAGCCTGAAATATCTATTCAAACGGAAGGGGCCCTACAAGCCTTTAAGGTTCGTAACTTTCCCATTGTATTACCATTGGTAAGGTAGTCGATTGATTTCCAAGTTAACAGCTGTAAAGTGTAAACACCGGATATCAGCCTAAGAAGCCTACTATCTACCTGTTCACTCGGAGGAGGTTATGTTCAACGACAGAGTGCCACATGGTTAACGAACGCCCCCTGAGTATGCATGCGGAAGATATTTAGATCTAGATTGTAAATTGTTTCACAAATTATAGAATTAACTGAGTGGTCTTAAATTAAAGGTTTTCAATCCAATAAGGGGACCCAGGAAAAAATAACTGCATGTCCAAAAAATATATGAGGAAATAGCGTAATACGTCCTCTAGAAGATAAGCATGGGAGATAAAGACATCACATTAACTTCACAACGTCTGTTTTTGGTTTGATTTTAAAACGATAAACAGTTGACGCCAATGAGTGAAGATTATCTTTAATTTAATCATAGAATGGCTTTTACTATATTAAATTTTTGTGTCGTTTTTTAACAAGAAAAATCTGCTATAAGCACTATCGTTTGTTCAGCTTATAATTGATTCATTATAACTATGATTGGCCCAATCAAGAAAACTGAACAGTTTTTTATAATCCATAGTATTAATAGTGGTGATAAAAACTGTACATATAGGTGCTGGTTGCTGGACCCATTATCTCATTATTCTTATTGCCATCATAATGGTTATTTTTGTAAGTGGTGGTTGGGGCCAATGATTTCACAAAATAAAATTAAAATTAACATGATTTCATGGAATTATTGGGTGAAATGTATACATTCATATAGGGTATAGTCATTATACTATCTGAATACAGTAATGTGTAAAGGCAGCGGACCAGGGGCTTTGGCTCGTAAGGCGCTATTGGTAAAGGCCTATTAGCTACGCCGAAAGAACAAGGTCATCTTGGTAAAGTTGACGAAGTCTATGTAGGCCTACAAAAATGTTTAAGTTGTTATGAAAAATGTTAACGTGTGCGTTATGGTAAATAAAATTTCTATCAGTAAAGTAACTAAATTGCTTGAATTCGTAACTAGTAATGTCTTAAACTTCTTGATTCCAGACAAACTGAAATTTTGGTCAAATTTCGATCAGGAGGCGATCTCTACTACTCACGTTTACTACTTTTTTTTACTTCTAGCTTATTTCACTTATGCAACTTATTTTTATCGATGTGTCAGGTAAAAAAGCCATGATTCCATCCCAATTTTACAAGATAATTTTTTACAATGAAGATCCAATAGTGCAATACTAATTCATGTCTTTAGTGATTTTTACAGTGGTGAATAAGACTCTTTAGGAAATAAATAATATGTTATCATTAAGTAGAATAACTAGGAACTTAATATTCACTTTTGAGATTGGCTGTAAAACTAAGGATACATTTTTTTTTATCGTGACAGAGTGTAAATTCAGATTAAAATGTTGTTTAACCCAGAGAACCTCGAGGAATCACCAGGTAGATCATAGAAACGCAATCCAGCACAATGTTGCTTAGTTAAGTCGCTTCTACGTCCCAGCGGGCCCTGCGGTTACCAAGGAGTTGTGTCACAACTCTCATTTTAGAGCAAACATACCCTATCCCTCTTATCACTTGTTGCCAAGTTGATGTAGGTCGGGTTGTGGTTTCACTACTCTATGTTTTATATAATTTATTTATTTACTAACCCAATAATATATCCTCGACACACATTCATAAGGTGTTGTGTGATATAGTTGAAGAAAAGATGAGCTGGAGGTCACTTAACCTTCGAGCACACTTAGAACCTAACACACCAAACTTGGTCAGTACGTTTTAGTATATTTTATACTTTTAGACTATCCCTTACCTTTTAAATTGTTTATTATTTAAATGAAAATTTATCAAACTATAATTAATTTTAAGGTGGCAAAATTATCTATACATTAAAATCGAACATGTACAAATAGGATTAATGTATAATAATTACCCTGTGCATATTATTAATAGTTTCTACGCCGGGGGCATTTTATTGAAGGGATTTATACTTGACACACATTAACGCTTTTTGGGAAAGAGTCCTTTTGGATACCCATCAAATTTGACCAACGCAGGAATAACACCCGTTACTTGTTGAACGCAAGTCGAAGACTATGAACCTGCTAGGCATAGATGCATTTGTTATTGTTACCACCTTATTATTTAGGATAATAAATAAACAACCCAATGTTATTATATTTACACTATGGGAAATTACGTTTATATACATTAAAAAGTATGTAATTTTAACTTTAAGGGCCGCTCTCCACAGATATTTAAAAAATAAAGATTGTTTGATTAAATATTAACATATGGTAAACATTGGTAACAACTGACTTCAAGAATTCCTTAACAATACTTTCTAATCATAGGGAGCAAAATGAAAGCAAAACCTAAGTATTTACAGCCATAATTTATTTAAGATCACAATGAATCACACAAACTCACACTATCACCATACATAGGGAGCAGCGTAAGGGGCGTAGGGGGCGGCATAGGGGGAGGCGAGGTAGGGGGCAGCGTAGGGGGCGGCAGGAGCTATGTAGGGGGCGGCAGGAGCTATGTAGGGGGCGGGAGCAACGTAGGGGGCGGCGACGACGGGGGCGGCCGGGACGACGGGTGCCAGACCGTTGTAGTTCCTTGCGACCACCTGATGACTGGAGGCCGTGACCACACTGGGGGCGGCATAGGCGACGGGGGCGGCCACCACGGCACTGGGGGCGGCGGCGGCGCAGGCCACGGTCAGGGCGAGGGCGAGCATCTGTAATTGGTTGGGGATGATGTTAAAGAAAACGGTAAAGAGAGACAAGCGTGAAACAGTTCAGGGGAGGTTTGAGTTTACCATTTTTGGAATTGGTATTATGGTTTTGAGATAGTTGTTAAACACATTTTAAATTTAACTAGAGCTACCAGTACTGTGCAATGCACCACAATAATAGGGTTTTGTCAAAATTTCAGTTATTCAATTGTTTATATTCGACTTTTAACATGGTTTATTCTGTTAAACTTTATTTCCCCATGTTGATCAAATGGGCAAGAAACAAAATTTAGGAGCTATCCGTGCCTTTCAGAATCCAAACATTTGAATCTAAAAATTAACTAAAAAACTAAGAATTGAGGGAAATCGTACAACATTTTAAAGTCAAAATTGGACCAAAAATTTGGAGAGAATTGTGTTAGTAAATTAAGGCTCCATATGTTACCTTGTATATACGAGGATTTAACGATATCAATTTATAACAACAACCTAGTTCCCAAAAACTAACCAGGTTTAGCTACAACAACTAAGTTAACATAATGTTTGAAAAATGTGAGTTCTCTTTGTAATTTGGATTTTTTCTTCTTGTAAAATAGTCTTAAGTACACTCATAAAAAAATAAAGACACAATAATAATTGTGTGTCCAAAAATCTATTTTTGAATGATGTGCTGACTACCACATTCTTATCAATAACTTTGGGAATTTTAACTCGCTCGATTCATAATAATTTTGTAGAAGTGGCTACAATATCTGTTTGGAAGAGTATTGAATTGAATAATTATTATATCTAACCTATTATTGAAAATATGCGCTAAAATGTAGTTTTTGCTTTAGTAAATTTCTATTTAGTTCAAGCTTTACCACAGTACTCCTTGTTAAGAAACTGAAAACATACTAAAATCGAACAAATAGGTCATTCAATTAAAATTAAAAATTTAAGTTTATGATACTCAGTAATAATTTTGCTGTACAATCACTCAAAATAAAGCAAAGTTTGTTAAACTCTTAAAAAAGTTGTTAAGAGGAGTTTCTATGTAATATTTAGCTAGCAGGTTATTTAGTAATAACCAACCAACATATTGATTACAAAGTTTCATGTTTTTATTGTGTTCTAATAAACGGTTGCATGAAACAATTTGTTATGAAAGACGATATTGAGTCCTGGCTTGAAAACAACAGAGCTCAAAACAACATTGATATGAGGCTGTAAGAGATAGTCGGAGTTTATTAGAAAAAATGTTTTTCAGTCCGCATTAGGTTACAAATTGTACAAAATAAAACATCAACATACATTGTGTTGAAATTGGGTTGATTTTTTAAAATTTTATACCAAAGGGCGAGTTTTATTATATACTGTACTTTTAATAACTATTCATTAACTCTTCATAAAGTAAATTGAATCGGAAGTTACCTTTCCAGAGTATTATTTTAACCAAAATAAACAAGATCAACATTTTTTAGTAAAACCATACAACGTATCATGCAATACAACACAACTCAACAACTCAAAGTTGTAAAACTTATTTTACCTACGGGACAGGTGAATTGCCAAACGATGTTTTACAATAAAATATCACTAGAGATGTAATATATTCTAGTATTAAATTTCATTCATTTCTTTTAGTTTTAGTTAAAAAAAACAACAGCATTTCAATTATGGAATTTTTGGTAGTTCCAGTGATAACCTAAAATCTATAACGTTTAACAATAATTTTAACGTTTAACGTTAAATAATAATTTGTGTTACAATTTTAAAAGTTTAAATGCCTATATGTACGTGCTATATAAGGTCAAATTAAAACAGATTTTTATGCTTAATAAGGTTTTGTCTATTATTTAGACAGTAGAAAAATGAAGTGGGCCCTAACTTGAACACTTTATTTTGACCCTATCGGAGACTCACCAGCTTGGCGACCATGATGATGTCTGTGGAGTTGACTGTGATGGTCAGCGGTGTCCGGGGGCTTTATACAACATGGGCTAAGGTTCGTGCCAAGAATCACCAGCACTTGCCAAACCGTGGTTGCTTAACGGACCCCGACACTGCGACTTGGTAATCTATAACCAAGGGGGAGTTAGGGTTCCTTGAAATATTTGGTATTAAGGTGATGCTCGATGAAAAATAATTTAAGGGGGGAAATCAGTTTTTGAGATAAAAAGTAAAAATATTTCCAACATGTTGAAAAATTGGGGTAGACAGAATAGACTAAATGCTCAAAGTTTTGTAACACCAGAGAGTTAAAGATCGAGGCTAAGTTTATTTAAAGATATATGACAATTTTTGTTTGTTATAAAAGTGATATTTTACTACCTATTTTAAATAAGTTATTTTTATAACTATACTTAAAATACCACATTATTGGTTGAATCGCATATGCAAAAAAGGCTAAGATATAAGTTTTTGAAATCTTGTTAATATTTGAAACAGAAAAATAATAATTAAATGTAATTTTTATTTAAAAAATTAACTGTTTAATTAAACTATAAACCAAACCACCAAACCATAATATTTTTTAGTTTATGATTAAAAATATACAAATTTCAATAAAAACACAACAGTAAATGTGGGTTTATACCATATCGCTGGAGAGCTATATAGCTGTGCTATATTAAAAATAAGCAATATATATCTCCTTCAGCTCTGATACATGCTACTCAAACCTTTGGATAGCACGTTTTCTGGTATAAAGCAAAGCCAGTAGGCTTAAATTTGCTATATGTAGCAGGGCTATATGACAGATATCCATCCAGTGTCACTTTTTAAATTTATAGCAGAGCTATAATATAGCTGTGCTACATATAGCTTCTATATAGCTCTGCTACATAGTGTAAACCTACCTTAAAGTTTGGAACCTTTTTCAGTAATAAGATACTATTATCGATTAACCCACAAACCGGTATTAGATCATGGAAAAGCTCACGAGGCAAAAACACGTGAGCGACGAAATGAAACGATAACGTTCGAGATGAAACAGGGAGTTAATGCCCGGAGGTGGCTACCACGGGGAGAAGAAGAATAAATCTGTCCAGCAGTCTATATAAAAATATCATCTCCAGGTAAATTGGGACAGGGCTCAGTAATATTGTTGTTTTTGCTACCTCTGTTTGCTATCCACACATATGTATAGTCTACTGTATTTCCTTTGGCAAAAATATTACTTACTTGATGATAAACTTATATAGAATAGTATATTTTTTTTAAACGGTAGGAAAAAGTTTAGAATGTTGGTATTAAATCCCAATCACTTGTGCATAATTTAATGAAAAAGCATTTTTCAAGTTGCTTTGGTTTCAAACATTAATGCTTATTTCACTGATTTTTCGCATACTCAGGGCAGGCCATTGAGAAAGTCTTAAATTTATCGCCTTATTTCTTAGAGTACAATGACACAAACCTGTCTTCAAAATGACAAATGAACAGGAAATGATATGTGATAAAACTATGCATTATAATCATATAACATGAACATGCAACAGTTATTAATCATTTTGATATTGATCCAATCATTGCTCAATGGGTTCTACAATATTATGCTGGTGTGTTTTAGAAGGTCCGGGTAGTTTATTAATGTGTTTATTAATGTGGTTATTAATGTGTTTATTAATGTAGTTAATAAACTAGGTAAAACTGGGCCTTGATATAAAAATACAATGTTCCTCTAAAAAAATAAAAAACAATCATTTTACTTCAGTTATTGGATGCAAATTATTTTAGGCGTTAAGGCCGTGAGATTGATTCTAGTGATGCCTAACTCAAATAATGCTAATGTAATATAAGCTAATATAACCTTATAATCTCACGTTTTGATTTACAAAATGATTCCTTTAAGTTTTTATATGGCAGATGATACATAAACACGGACACACAAACGCAGAACGGACTTAACACACATAAAAATTTACCCAACGTTTCGTGGAACAAAAATAATAAAAACTTTCCGCATTATCAAGTGTTGTCGACAACGCTTCACGTCTAGCTTCACATCACATTTTTCAATGGTGAGTGCTGCCCAAGAATAAAACAATAGTACAATCCTTTAGTTTTATTAATAAACTTGCGTTGCCGTTGGTTTCATTATCTTCTTAAATTAGATACTAAAATAATGATCCTACACTGAATCTTAGCTTATCAACATCCCTAGCTTGGAAATTCTACATATCAATTCTTAGTAATATTCTACACTTTTATTCTTTTATTTTGCAAATACGATCAAAGAGGACACAATTATAAAAGTATAAATTTATATAACCCAAGAAATTTACCAATTGTAATTTTCTGATAGTTTCTTGTCAAGAGCTTTGCAATGGTGTTTGAGAAAACGGGTTAACGGGTTCAAATTTTAAGAGTTTCCTTCTAAACTATACCAGTTTTCCACTCCAAGCTTTGAATGAGTACATAAATACATTATTTCATAATATTTGTATTGTATCAATCAATATATCCCTCAAGCGTCTCGACAAATCTAAAAGTCCTTAGGGTAACATTACAATCTGAAAGTTCTACTCATTCCAACACCATCATTAGATCTGGAGTCCCAATATTACAGATGGCAAAGTAGTGTCAGTTACTAGACTCAAAATATCTCCATTTCCACCTCCTCTTTTCCGCCGCGGCTACATCCTGATCACCCGAATCACTGTCCCGCGCACGCACATTGCGTAGACAAGTAGCTCGACGCGTGCGTGCGTCATGTGCGTTACGCAATGCGTGATTGGCTGGAATAGATTTCACCAGTCGGTCAGTGTAACGTAACCGAATTACGTGTTACATTCATCACTGTCCACTTTGATCTTGTTGTTTTAGGATCTTTGTCTTTGGATACGAAAACTAATCTTTTTGATCTTAATGAATTCAGCACCGATATACAGGGTGCCCCATTAGTAAAGTGCCGAATTCTGGGGAAAGGTTATTAAGTGAAAATAAAGAGAAAAACAGGCATATATTTTTTATAAAATGGCTGGGAAACGGTAAAGAATCCTTTTTGAAAAGCTTAACAAAACCAATTTGTTTCCTACAGTTTTTTTATTTTTTTTTTATCGAAACATACTTACCGAGTTTTGTAAAGATCAGTTTAAAAATTCCGAAGATAACAATTACTTTGTAAAAACACAAAATGGCGAATACTGTATCTGGTAAACGAAGCGTTAAAAAGTAATTTTTTATTTTCGCTTTTTTTTCACACACATAACCTTTTCCCAGAGTTTGGCACTTTAGTAATGGGACACCATGTATAATTTGCAAAGGTATAGTTATACTATATAGTTTACATAAATAAATTGGGAGTTCTCTATAGGTGGGACCTTTTCAATATTTTTTATTTTATAGTCTAACAATAATTCAATTTACTGAGTTGTTTCTCTTTTGTAATGCTTTCCTGTTTCTTTTGGGTTACAATTGCTGCCACCCCCACCATATTATTATTGTAGACATTGCAAAGTATAGGGGTTTGCCATTACTTTCTTATAAAATACTGTAAATTGGTGAAAACAGTTTGTAAATAAATACATAAATGGGCGATGACTAACACTACATTGTACATTTTGTTAATTACTAAAACTACAATTAAAATTACTATAGGCCATGGTTAAGGTTGTGATCGTAACATTATGGAATTACACATAAAAAAATGTTAGATCTTTATACGCATGCAGACTTTCTCACAAGAAGACTTAAGAGTCATCTTCACCCCGGGGCCGGTAGCCCATTGTTTCGCAGTCGGCAATGTTAACCATACGGCTTTTAATGCAAAACACGGTATCACATTCCCCTGTTTCGGACGCCGTTTTTTCAACCGATTTGCTTTAAACTTGGTAAGTGTTTCGTTGAATAGTTATACTATGTCGCTCACACCTCGGAATTTAGAAAATTTAACAAATATTACTCTTTGAGACGTCGCAAAATAACTCAATTTTCCTTAGGAATATTTCAAAATTTAGTAAAGTTTTCAAAATTCTGAGGTATGAGCGACATAGTATAACTATTCAACTAAACACTTACCAAGTTTAAAGAAAATCGGTTGAAAAACGGCGTCCGAAACAGGGGAATGCGATACCATGTTTTGCATTAACATTGCCGACTGCGCAACAATGGGCTAATGGCCCAGGGGTGAAGATGACTCTTAAGATTATTTCCTGTTAAGAAGTCTTTAAAATTTATAACCACGAATTCGGGACAGACATATTAGGTGGTAATATCATGATATTTAATGAAAATTTCAACGATTTTGTTGGTTAAAAAGAGGACATGCGAAACATCCTAGCTCACTAGAGAAGATAGAAATGGCCAACTCACTAATTGAAAAGTATTCTAAAGTATGGAATTTTTGGTTATTTTACACTCTTTATAAACATGGGAGCAAGACTTCAAAAGTAATCACCAAAAAGTCACGAAATTTAATAAATGAAGAGATGCCTTCCCAATAGCAACGCCTGGACCGTAAGTCACTCCCTCTCACACGCATGAAGGTGCTTAAGATAAAGTCCGCATGCCCGCCCACAATTCCTGGTCCCTTTCCAACTGTCAGTTACAGCCAATGTTTTCCTTGCATTGTCGATTCAATGGTCGACCCATATTCAACTGTTTCATAATTCCCTGTCTGCATAATAGGCCGATATAAGTGCTCAGTTCTGGGTAGAGGCTTTTGTGGCTGCTGCAGTCACTGTTGGGGACAATGAATGAAATGCTTTAAAGAGGAAGTTAACGTTTTTAATTAGGGTGTAAATGGGGGTAAACTAAGAAGGGGTGAAAGGGCTCTTCTCAGAAAGTCATGCAGTGCTTCACCTGCGCCCATTATGTGCGGTTATGTTAAGTATTACACGTGGGAAAGGTTTTTATTCAAATATATCACTTGGTCTATTTAACGATTCTCTTTTAGCGAAATTTCCTATAGGGAATATGTTATTACGGTAATAGACCGGTAAGCCAACGTCCATGATACTTTTTCGTTTTGAGGTCCCGTGATGCAAAAAACACCGTTCATTTTAATTCAACCCGGAACCTTATATTACAGATAGTTAAGTAGTGACAAGTAAGTATCATATTCACCTTTGAGCTAGTAGCGCAGTAGCGCAGCAATGTTAACCATACGGCTTTTATTCCAAAACTTGGCATTTTATTCCCCTGTTTCGGACGCCTTTTTTTACCCGTTTTTTTTTTTTTAAACTTGGTAAATCTTTATTTGAATAGTTTTACTAGGTTGCTCATACCTCAAAATTCTGAAAATGTTAAAATATTGCACTCTATGACTTTGCAAAATAACTCAATTTTCCTAACTTTTAAGGGTTTTTTTTGCTTAGGCCTATACCATTTATTTTTACTGATACATTTAGTTATGATGGACATATATTTCACCTTAATATACAATAAAACATAAATTTTACCAATATATATCCAAAACACCGTCTGAAACAGGGGAATATGGAGGCAAGTTTTCTGTGATTTTACAAGGGTGGAGATGACCCAAGCAGGAGACCCACTAGCCCGGCGGCCTCCCCATCGTCCGGCACCGGCGAGTCTGGCCACAGCCGTCAATTTTCGCCGTTAAATATTCACTTGTCCGCCGTCGGCCTCGCAAGGTCTGTCAAAAATCGGAGCTAAATAACATAATCAACGGATAAATTTGCAAAATTTTACTTTAGAAACCCCGTTTTTGGCATCATAACTTATGAGAATTTGTATGCTTTTGTACATGAAATAAATATTTTCATAATGTTTATCGATTGATCTTTGAAATTTTATATTGTTGGTTGAAAAATAGCCTTGTGCGTACTATTACATAATAACATTTATTTCCCATTGATTGTTTTGCTACTTTTAATTTAAACTTTAAAACAGGTGGCAATGTGGAACAATCTTGCAATTTAATAAACATATCCTGTAAAGAACACAACTAAAACAAACTCCCACTAAAATTTAAAACTAAGAAATATATATTTTTTTACATGTTAGGTTTGGATCGAAATTGAGGGTTTTTTAATTTTATTTTATGAATTGTAGGAAACCACACTAAAGTACTTCATTATTCGAGAGCAATTAAAAAAATAAGAGAAATACTTAAGGGTCCTCGTTGAGCCGTAGTTGAGTATTAAATATACCGTAACTTAATGAAATGAAGTATGTACATCTACTAATTAGGGTTTAACTAATATTACTTACAAATCTCAAATGGAATCAAACCTACACAATCACCCCTACGATTTAGTTGGGTAAATAGAAAATGTGACAAAATTCCATTGGAATTTTTTTGAGTGCGCAGGTCTTCTGCAACGGGTTTATTTGATTTTTATGTATTTTGAATTCCTATTAAGCTATAGTAGTTAAAAGTTGATAAAATATTCCATTTTACGTTCAAAGACCACCGTTCATACTTAAAAAAGTAAGACAAAAAATCACGACTGAAACATAATTATAAAAGAAGGTAAAGGTGGAAAAAGGAGGTATTTGAAGAGACAGGCAGGTAATGAAGGAAATGCACTGTTGACTTTGATGGGGAAATGCATCTCAGGTTCTAAGAAATATTTACTCAAGTAATTTGTATTTGATTATATGATTACTTACATTGCCCTTCAGACAGTTCTTTCATTGCTGTCTCGTTTGTTGACCTTCAAACAGTAAAAGATGTTGTTAAATTAAATTTCGGAAAGTGAAAATATACAAAAATATTTATTATTTTAGCCATTTTAAGTTATATTTACGTAAAATAACTAAGCAGTTCATCAAACACAAAAGAAGTATAAAATGCTCTGTAATTTTTAATATTTTTTATTCATATGAAAAATTGTGATAGCCAGTTATCACTTTTCAACGTATAAAAGTAAAACAGTTTTTTTTATTAATTTACTGCTGCAAAATTTGATACTGTGAACAAAATTTATGAAGCATTTAGAAAGATGCAATAAATATCACATTAGCAGATTCTGACTGATTGAGTTAAGGTTAATAATCAGGTAACAAAAAACTCCAAGGTTTTATGGTTTATTATTTCAAGAAAACAACATGGGTTATACAATATGTTTTGTAATATTGCATGATCACATTGTATAGGGTAATTGATGCAAGTGTACAATTTGTTTTACTTGAAAATCGTTGGTAATATAAAAATGATTAATTATAATAATAGTAGGGGATTCGTTTTTAAATATTTAAGTTGGCTACCATATTGGAAAAATTATGTACTTTTTGAAGAAAATTAAAATACAATTGAATACTTAACTAAAAGTCCACTGGAGTGCCATTAATGTTTTTTTTCGATTTCACTTACATTTTTCAAGTAAAACAGCAGACACACTTATATCAATCAACCTATAAAACGCCCAGTTTAATATATTTATTCAAAAGCTTAGAGCTGTAATGAATACATTAATGAAATAAATTAAAGATTTAGTATCAAATGTATTTGTTTTGAGAATAAACTAGAAAAATACACATGCCTTAAAAGTTACTTTACTCATCTAATGAACTGATAAACAAGCTATGGAAACATCTAAAATTAATTAAAAACAATATACTAATTTAAAAAAGAAGAAACGTATACTACATTATTTTTGATAAAGAAAAATTTACTTTATAATACAAAGTAACCTTAACGTTTGTTATGTATCATTACTCTTAATAAAGAAGGGACTGCGCCAAGTTTCATAAAGTTGATCATGAAGTCATCATGATCATAAAGTTAACTGGCTGGGTAGCTGAGTGGTTATAGTGCTCGCCTTTGAATCCAAAGGTTGCCGGTTCGATCCTGAGAAAAGTTAGTAGCTTTTTAAAGGATCGATTCCGAACCCAGTTGACATTAATCATTGGGCTATTAATTAATGATGCTTTCTAACAACTGGTCGATGTTAGATAGTAACAAGACTGGGGTTTGGACCGTTCCCCGTCCAAACGTAAAAAATGCTAATGACGTAGATAGACACAAAATAAAAAATAAAATAAAACTGGACGGGTTTTAGTCCAAATGTATCAGGTATCAACTGTGGACTATTAAAAATCGTACAAGGTTTCTGCCATACCCGATCGTCACCTGAACTTTTTCTCTCACCTGTTTATGCACCCTACAGTAACTTCTAACTTTACTATCCTTCTAGGCTACACTCCCCATTGTTAAATTTAGTTATACTAATATTAATAAATTTTTTTATATTTGTTAACCTAGGCATAGCAGCATAACGTTGATTAATTCGAAACCAAGTTATTTATTCTGGAAACCCCAAGGTAAAATCTTTGCCAAAATTAAAATCGTCCAATTTTTACACTTGAAATAAATTCCAACCTTGGAGATTTTCAAAATCTTCTAGTGTTGATGTTATCTAACTGTGTCGTCGTCTAGCATGGACTGAGTTCTGATGTTTATTTGTGGAAATTATTCAAATAGTTATGTCTATTTAGTAAACATAGAAAACTTTCTTTCGCCTCTGAAGCTGAGAATGCATTGCGCAATCGCACCAATGGTACGCCTTAGATCAGTGACCGACCCAGAGGGCATGCCTGATAATGATATACCCAAGGTCACTACGCGCCATTGCAGGATCGTGCATGGCGCTATTGCGTGCATTCATGGCTCGTGTATATGATAGTGTGAGTGTAGAGTTGATTCGGTTATGATTAAGTGTTCAGGAGATGCTGAATTCACGGCTGTATAATGTTAATTATATTTATCTAGAAATGTGATAAACATTAAAATTACGTACAACAATATTGAAAGAATACTACCGGATGTCCACAAAGTCTTGCCCTGATTTCATTAGCTTTTCTGTACGGACACCATTATAGCCACATGCATATTACATTTCTTGTTTTCAAGGGAATTCAGTCTGTTTAAATAAACACCTAAACTCAAAGCTGATAGTTGTATTAGCTAAAGTCAAACATGGGGTCTTAAAAATAAGTAAATGTAATAGATAGAAAAACAAACAGATGTAAAAAATATTTTGAAGAAAAAGAGTCAGTGAAAGAATATTAAATAAGTAAGATTGATTTGCTTTTATTTACTAATGATATAACCTTCATGCGTGTTTCGTAATGGAAAGTGAACAGTAACAATGCGTGATACTATCTTGACTTTTGACTGAGGCTAGCCGATGGTATCAGCATCACGAGGGACCTGAGGAGAGAGGAGAGCCTATTTGTCTTCTCCGGAAATCGGGCTCGTTAATATTTATTGATTATTGAGAGTAATTAGATTCCATATATGAGAAATTCATATTTCACGTAACACGTGTTCTCACGATCAAGAAGATTTTTTAAGGGCGAGTAACATTAAAATACACGATAGAACAGGAAGTAAAAACCAAATACATGACTTGAAGGATAATTTAAAATTACTCATTTTTGCATCATTACACTTATTGTAAAATAAAATGCAAAACATACATTTTAAATCTCTTCAGAAAAAAAATTGTTTGTACATATATTTGTATGGCAAACTATTATTGTAATTGTTAGTTAAATTATTGAATATATTATTCACGTCATTGTCTCTAGTCTGACTGAACGTCATATATGATTAGATGGTCAAAAATTACATGCTTATTTATATGCATTGTAGATTAATTTTGCTAAAAAAAGAACAAAAATGTACAGAATGAATAATTCAAAGAGAAGTAAACCCACCCGACTTAGTTGAGGGAAAGGTGAATAAAGTAATAACAGAAAACGACACAATCATGGACATTTGGAATAATATTATAATTTGATCAATTTAATGACTTTAAATGAGGAGTTTTCATGTTTTATCTGGGAGAAAAAATAGTAAAATAAATGACTTCATTGTTTTTAATTAAAAAGTTTAGCCACAGTGCGAGGTTGGCCACAGAGGAAGATTTGGTCAAAGTGGGCGGGTTTCTCAATCAATTGCAGCTTTTGGGGGGCTTCAGTCTGTTGTTGATCAGTGGTAAACAAGTCTCCACAGTCGCTTCGGTGACGTTTGTACCAGTCAATGTAATTGCCGTTAAAAAAATATAGTATCCATAGAAAATTTTAAAAACCATGGAGAAAAAATTTTAAAAATTATAAGTTACATTAATAAAGTGTATTTATTTTTATTTAGATACTTGAATAGTCAATTAGTTTATTTATAGAGTGGAAGTAATATTAATTTGTTATTTTTACTCTAAAATAGACGAAAATTATTAAATTAATTTTTGTCTTTGAGAACAAAATAGTTTAAGGAAGATTTAGATGTATTTGTATGGTTATCTTTTCTTAATATATAAAAGATTCAGTAGTCATTGTAACATAACTAATGAAATTTTTTACAAATTTTGATCATGCGTTTTCATAAAATTGTTAATGAAACAAATATTATTTTATATTTGTTGATTCAATTTTGACAAGAAATATCTTTTATGAGTTTTTGCTACTGTATTTCCACTGCAAAATCACAAGTTTTATGACTATTCAAAATACTTTATTTACAGTAGTTGTATTAGATTGTTTGTAATAAGTGAACGAGTTGATTATGGAATTACCCAAATTATCACATAACAGGTGGAATCAGTCCCTAAGATTGTTTAATTTAGAAAGTATAAGAACCATGATTTAATCCAAATTTAATTAAGAGGTTTTATATTAAATGATAATAATATATTCATCTTAAAATTTAGGACAGAGAGTGAGTGGACCTTAGTGATTTATTTGGAGCTTATAAAAAAATCGAAGTCAACAGCCTCAAACAATTAAACTCTCTTAAATTCAGTATCTAAAATCAAATTTTTTTGAAATATTTAGAAACGATTTTTCTTTGCATCTTGAAAACAGCATCTTCAGCACCAGCAGCTGATTGGAGGGATAGGGTAGAGTCAAAGAAAAAAAAAAATTGAACATGGTTTTGGGTTTCATCAGATAGAACGGCAAGATCACCTATCTAATCAATCATCGCAGGTGACAGTTGTGGGGCCGATTGCATGGCCGGTGTCAGAAAGTGGCCCGGGTTAGATAACGGGGTACTTGGGATGCGCGCCGGAGCGGCCCCCAGGAAGTCCTCTGGCGGAATATATACCTGCCACCCCCGCAGTGGACACATACACACTGGCAGCACCCGGTAGAGCAGCAGACATGGTGAGTACATCGGGAGAACCGAGGATAAGTTTGGAACATTAAAAAATAATTTAACTACATTTTAACACTAAGTAATGTTGTCTTAAGGTTTTATTCAATAAGTCTGGAATTTGGAATTGAAAATCAATGTACATTATATTATTTTGAATAAATCTAATTTAATCACATCAATTTTAATTAAATTGTATACTTTTGATTTTTTCATATTTTTTTCCATACTCCCGTTTAGTTTAATTTAGTTACCACTTTCTAATTTATATGTATATTATTTTCATGAAAAGTTAATTTTAGAATCCAATGTAATGGTATTAAAGACCCTTGAAGTTTAAATAAACTTTATGGTTATTTTAATGAAGGGGCCATTCAGAAATTGCAAAACTTAGGTTAATGGAACAAATAAAAATTGAACTACAAGCCCTTGGATTTTTAGAAGTGGCATTTCCATTTTACAATTTTAATACTGCACTAAACCTGGTAGTAATTGAAAAAGTTGGATACAAAAAATAATATTGAATTCTGACACTGTCTTTGACGTAATACAACTTTTTTAGACAATTTATGTCATAATTATTTGTAAGTTATGTTGCAATGATTCTATTAAACAATCTTTAGGTCTGATTTCCGTTAGTTTCTTTTAATTAAAAAATAATGCTTTTTATCTAAATTTAAGTAGCTAATATCCTCAAAGATGAGACTTTGTTACATTTAATTTTACCTCAAATCCACGCAAAAATATATTTTTACATTCAACCCTGACATTCAACTGAGGTTGAAGTTTTCCGCTAGTAGCAAAAACATCACAAAGGGAGTCAATTAATGCTGAAATTGGCGGGAAATTGTAGTTGTGCCCACGCAGTGAGTCTGTCTTGGGCTAGTTTTTAGTTCCGTTTAATAAAGCGGGCGTGTTTTCTTTTACCGTTGCAACTGCAGCAATACAAATTTTTCTAAAGCAAATATTGAAGTTTGTTGATCTCTCTATTTTTAGTAGTGTGCTGATAATGATTAAATTAGTGTGGTTTAGGCATAGTTAGAATTTGATTAGTAGGAAAATAATTTACACTTAATTACAGTAGTTTTTGGTTTATTATTGTTTTAAAAATAATGTGGGTTTGATTTTTTTTTAATGTGGTTTTTATACATAAAAGAGAAATGTGACAGTAATTAATTTTTTGTATGCAAAAAAAGTAAGGGTTGCTTTTGGGATGTTATCTCCAACATAAACACGTATAAACTTTCAACCTTTCTTTGGACCATATGAGTCGTTACTAAAGTATGTAACCTAATAATATTTGTCTTTGGTAGTTTTTTTATTACGTTAAGTAAATATACAATGTATAAAACAAATTTTATGTGCTTCCTAAATTTGTTTTAAATAATGTAACAATTTTTAACTGTTATAAGGATTTAAAAATTACTTTAAAGTCAAACAAAAGGTTCAGTGTAGCCGATTTCTTCTATATTCCAAGGAATTCAAAATGCTTGTATATTCACTCTTTTATATAGTTTAGTTGGAAGACTGTCAGTAAAATAATGAATAAGGGTTAAAGTGAGCTTTAATAACTTCCCAACTTTCATTATTTATTCATTTATATGAAATATTTCCCGTAATGCTTTTATGGAGTTTGGGTATTTTTTTTCAAAGCTACAACAAAAATAATAATGGGCAGCGTATAACTTTCCCTTACGTGGCAATCATCACCAAAATACTTATTATTAGTGCTTAAAGCAAATCAAATCAAATAAAAAAGTCTTTACTCATTTCATGCACAGATGTACAATAAATAGTGTCAATGTAAATTATGCTTATGCTACAGTACACAATTATACTTTTAACTCTCACAAAAAATATTACCAAGTACATAAATAACTTATACACCTTCATTAAAAAATAAATTACAGCATTCTTCTCTCGAATGAAAGATTTTCTCTGTCTTTTGACACAAATTTCACAATCAGCTGTTCACATGTTCACTTCTGTCCCCAGAGGTCCCTGGTAGTCACCGTCTTGATGTCCTCGGTCGCAGCCTCCCTGGCGTCCGTTCCCCCAGGGTACGTCCACTCCGCCCCGCCGGCCGTGCCTCCCTTCGTCAACAGGGTGGAGTACCTCGTGACACCCAGGAAGGTTCCGGTAGTTGCCACTCCGTACCTGCCTGGACCACCACCGGCTTTACCTCCACCGGCTCTCCCCCCTCCGGCCTTCGCACCCCCTGTTCTCGCACCTCGAGGTCTCCCACCCCCTGTACTTCCTGGAGTCTTCCCTCCTTACCTCCCAGGAGCTTACCCCTTTCCTCCACGAGTCTTCCCTCCCCTTCCTCCCCCGAGTTTCCTCCCTTCTCCCTTCTTCTCGTCTTTCATCCCCTCGCCTTTCCCTCCCTTCACGATACCCGGGTCTGCTGTCTTCCCTCCGTTTTTCTTCAAGAGAAGATAACCTTCCAAAGATGACTGTGATATAACCTCATGAGGACTATGTATAGTACAAATGCTTTGTTCTGTAATCAACTGCTATGTATCATAGTGTGAATTACGGGTAATAAAATTTTCCTTGTTTTTATTTAGACTTTGTTATTCTGTAACCATCACTTTCACCCAAAAATTACTATCACCTTCACAAGTGATACGTGAAAATAATAACATAATGTTCCTGAAGTTTAATTATTTCACAAATGATAGACATTGTGGTTTTTATTGATTAATTTTAATAATTTATTAAAGTTAAAAAATGAATATGTTGTTTTTAACAATTGAAGTATAAGTATCAAGCTGTACTGTGAATTAACAGTTGAATGACTTATAATAATACATCGCTTTTTTTAAAAAGGCATGAAACTATTGTCATATTTCACACTATGTTTTAAAATTAAGGACACTTTTTGGTTGATTATAAATTATATATAAAAATTCAAGAATATGAAAAATGACAACATTAAACAAATTGTTTTGGAAATTAATAATGAATAACGTATATTTAAAGTTTGCCGTTCCACTCAGTTCAATTCAATGTTTGAATTCTATCTACCAAAAAACGTTTTATTTCGAAAGAGAATGTATTTTGTTATTTTACAAGAAAGAATCTTTATAGTTTCTTCTTTGGGAACGTTAAGAGAACGCTGTTGTCTCAGCCAGGTAGACATATAAATTTTTTTATATTTAAATTTAATCTTATATGTTTTTTTGTTTGAGTTCGAGCAACAATCCCTCTTTATTGTTATAATAAACTTATATATTTAGCCTGAAAGTGAAATATTTATTTTTGTTTCTAATTTTTATCAATTCATCCAACGTTCTAATAATAAATACTAAATCCTTCACGCTTTTTGTTAAACATAGAACGTTGCTAAAAGTCAGGATTAACACAATTATAAGGTTAATGTGTTTAAAGATTTAAAATGATTTAAGATTAAAGTGGCACAAAATGCACTTATTACCAATTAAATACCAAAAAAGTTTTAAAATGTTCTAACTCCTATTCGAGACCTAACACCTTTATTATTTTTTAAATCGTTTTTAGGTACGATCATTATTGTAAGGCTCAGTTTTTTTTCAGGAAAATACCGTTGATTATTGCAGAATTTCATTAGTATAAATACTGTCACAAAATGGACCCTGAGGTATAAAAGCTAAACAAAATATTACAATCTTATTATTTTTATTTGGTTTAGGTTTATACATTTACCAATGGAAATATTAATGATATTGAGATTAATTTCTGTAAAATATCTAGAAGCAAACTTAATAAAACGTTACATTTTCCTAAACATGCTCTTCGTACATAGAAATTTCACTCACTTGTGAAAAAATATGGGTATTCAGTTTAGTTACAAAACCAACGGAATAAATATTAATACAGTAGATCACAAGTGATTAAACTTTACAAACATGTAAGTACTCGTGTAAAGGAAGTAGACTTGATAAATAACGAAGTTGTATAGGGTTGTAGGGTGTTGAAGTTGTTGTAGGGGGGGGGGGGGGTGACACGGCTCGCTGCCCCCCCCCCCCCTCGGAAACTTGGCCGTGGCTGTGGTGCAACTCTTGAGTTCACTGCAGTGCAGCGCTCCGACCTCCGACTGCGCCTCGTTATTTTCCCCTCTGTGACACATTGACGACTTATAACGACTTAAACGACCCTTAAACACATCTTGGGCGACCACCGTTCAAATCAGCGTTGGTTCATGAGGTGTGCTAATGATTATTATCAAGATTTTAGTATTGCATTTATAATGTTTAAAGTAAATTGTTTTAAGCTAGGTTTACACGTGAGAGTTTTTTACGCTAGGAGTTAGTTACTCTCATAAAAATCTCAGACAGTTGTTGATAGTACTCGCAGAAAACTGTCTGGGATTAACCATCTTGAAAATTTGCTTGTTGTGTAAACACCTCTGCAAGTACCTAAAGAGACTACGCAACATTCTGAGAGTAAAAAACTCTCAAGTGTAAACCTAGCTGTAGGATAAAAAAAAAATTTAAATACGTGTGAACATTTTATTTATTTTGTTTTATCTGTAGATGAAACCATTTTATTTTACATTTAGATGAAACCATGTAGATTTTTATGTAAAATAAATCTGAATTAAGAGTCATGCAAGGTTTCAACAAAAATCAGTGATAAATTTGTTCGTGTGAAAGTAGTAATTCTGTTAAAATCATAATAGTAGGTATGTAAGTTTGCTGCCATTGCGGTAACTTAAGATGCTTGGCGGCGCATACTAAGCTGTATTAAATAAAATAAAAAGGATTTTAAATCTTTTTTGATTTCCTCTTAAACCATCATGTGGAAATGCTTATGAACTTCTCTAAAACAAGACGAAATGCAAAAAAATCTAAACATTGAATGTTTTATATTTGCAAAATATAGGCATATATCTTGAAATTAAATTATCCTATATTTAAATATAAGGTAAATGATTATACATCTCTAACATGACACATACCTTCATACTTCAATTACTTTAAAACTGGTAGTGAACCATCCACTTAAACTTTTTTATTTAATAAAATGACTGTTTATCGATAGTTCTTGTCGAAATCATATAAAATATATAATAAAAAATTGTATAAGGCATTGATGAATTTTAAATGAGCATAACAATATTTCATGTCGTATTAACGATGGAAAGAATTAAAATTGTCTTAATACTTATAATATTAGCCTACATCAGTCGTGCACTGTAAACTGAGGTCGTATATAAATGCTGTAAGTTGCTAAGGTTTCCAATACGTCCTCCTTGTTACAATGGACCTTGGCCATTTCATCTTTTTCAATACGTGACATAAACATAAAAATATTAACATAAATATAACAATCTGAATTTAATGTCAGTGGATACAGGTAATAAACAGTTATGTTTTCAATAGGTTTTTATTACTATGAGTAATACTTGTAATTATTTCAGACTATAAGTAATTATGTATGGTAAGTACTTTAAGGTAAAAAACCCAAAACAATAAAATGCACGAGAAAAGTGTATTACTTAACATGTAGCAGTTAGGCAAATTTGTGTCCATAGTGGTGTTTAGTTAATTTTCGTTCGTTACATCTACAAAAGTGAAATCGAAAATAGCTCTTATAACAGGAATAATACAAAACAATTAAAACAAGTTACGAGTTGTAAATACTCTAGCGTAGATAATTGAATACAAAAAGATGAACACATTTAATGTTCACATCACATCAATAAGCATTTATTTTATTCGTTAGATTTCCTTTGGTGAAAATTAATTTCTTTCTTTGAAGATCTTAATTTTTTATAAAATATTGATTTTTCCTTTTGAAAACTTCAACATTTTAAAGTGTAATGTTTAAATTTTAGAAGAACATAAACCCACTAAATGATTAAATACATTTTACAATAGGTATATTAATGATGAATGATAAGTTGTAAAAGTAAAAAATGTAAACAGATATAATTCAAGACATTTATTTACATAAAAATCACAGCTTATTTCACAGCAACGACTGGTGCTACGGGGGCCACAGGAGCGACAGCAGGGGCTACAACAGGGGCGGCAGCGTATCTAGCGGGGGTGGCAACGTAGGGGGTGGCAGCGTAAGGGGCAGCAACGTAGGGAGCTGCGGCATAAGGGGCTGCAACATATGGGGCGGCAGCGTAGGGCGCCGCTACGTAAGGTGCAGCGTAAGGGGCAGAGTAGGGGGCAGCCACATAGGGGGCGGTGAGGTAGGGGGTGGCTAGACCTCGGTTGACCACGTTAACGCTGGCAGCGTAGGGAGGGATGTTGTAGGGGGCGGCGTTGACGTAGGCGGCTGCAGCGGGGGCGACCACGGCCGAGGCGGAGGCGGCGCTGAGGGAGGCCAGGAGGGCGAGGGCGACCTGCGATAAGACAAGGTTAGAGTGATTAATTAAATAAATCTGAAATAATTAGCTAAAACATATACGGAACAACTTAAGGCCCAGGTCCGAGTATGGGACGATCGAGACCTGGAAAAACCTGATCTGGATTTGACATAACCCTCAAGATCTCAAAAAAAAAGAATGAGAATTAATACAGTATGATACAATGATACATGGCCTTATATTTTCTGAACCGGACTATTTGTATAACACCTAGTCAGGAATATATTGTCTTTCTCTACAAACTTATTTGTGAATCAAAGTTTTTACATATGTCTTGAAACGGATTATTCTATTGATGATAAATTGTACGTAGACGTGAAAATTGGGATATAATTTTAATGGGTGAGTTTATAAGTTTAGATATACTATAAGTATACTACTATATTTTGATACTGTAAAATAGTTTACTTTTAAGCTTTTATTTTTGAAACGAACCATCTATAATAATATAAAAATTTAGAGTTTTACAATTCTTTATGACTTTTTAAATATTTAGAATCTTTTAGCCTATTAAGGTAGTGAAGAATCGAATTATAGAATTAATTGTAAGGAATCATTAGTGTTTTAAAAAATTGAAATTGTGAAACGTCAGTAATTGAATATGTGGTTTGACAGAGTATACATTAACTCTTACTGATAAACTGTAAAATTTTTGCCTGTGTAAGTATTCTATAAACATCGTATTATTCTCATAATGTAAAAATATTCTTGTGAATTTCATGAAATTATTATGTTTCAGTATATTTTAACTTGTAAGAATTTCTATTTAAAAATCTAAAAAATAATACTTGTGAAGCTATTTTAATCTTACTATTTAAAACCATGTTTACGTTTTTTACTCACATATACAGCTGATACCATGGTGACTGTGTTGGTGTACTTGGTACTGTACTTTGATGGCTTGGTGGGATCAGCATTCGGTTATATACCACGAAGAAGGCCCCTTGTGCCAAGTACCTCACGCAACTGTACCTTGGTATGCAAGCGACAGTTGGCGAAATGTCCTTTGCAAACACTTACACCGCGCCGGTGAAATGTCTCCGTGGATCTTTAGCAAAATAATCATACTAATTCAACATGGTTTCTTAAAAGTGAAATAGCATAGTGCTGGGTCTGTATAAGTTTTCAATTATTGATATACCGGGTGTCCATAAAGTCTTGCCACGATAAAGAACTGTGTAGTATGAAAACAGTTGGTGATAAGATAACGTTTTAATTAACAACAGTGTTTTTATATCTCTTGAGTAATGGACGTCACTGAATTCATTAATCTCTTTTAAAATTTATAATCAATTAGGAACTGGGAAAAATAAATCAAATACTTGACAAACCCCTACGTAAAGAAATCCAGGGCCATCACGATTTGTTTTTGGAGTGAATTTTACAAGCAAACTGCATTGTTGTAAATCAGTTGAGTTTAGGTTCAATAAGTTTATGAGAAAAAAATCTAGATTAAATTCCCTTGGAAACAATACATTTAAGATGTGTGTGGCTATAAAAGTGCCCATGGGAAAGCTAAAAGAAATCATGGATACTCAGTATTTTACGTGCTTGGTGATCAGAACAAAAATAGACTTTCAATAATAGTTCAAAGTAGATATAGAAGGGCGGTTCTGGCGCACCCTCATAGTTTTTTTGATGACTTTTGCTTCGTATGACCACTTTTTTTTGCTTCATATGACCACTTTTTTTGCTTCGTATGACCACTTTTGCTTCCAATGACCACTTTTTGCTTCAAATGACCACTTTTGCTTCCAATGACCACTTCTGCTTCCAATGACCACTTTTTGCTTCAAATGACCACTTTTTTGCTTCAAATGACCACTTTTTGAATATAATCCAGGGAACACTCATAGTTTTTTTTGACCGCTTTCAGCTCCAAATTAACCGGTTTTTGACCGGATTCTGGCCGGTTTTGGTCAAATATCAGCCCATTTCGGCCCATTTTAGGGCATTTTTCAGGATTTTCAGATACTGATTTCAAGGAGCACTTAGAATTTAATCCAGTTGTTCATTTGATCAGGGGTCCTTTTTTACCCCCTTCAGCTTCAAATTGCCTGGTTTTTTACCGGATTTTGATTGGTTTTGGCCAAATATCAGCCCATTTCAGGGCATTTTTCAGGATTTCAGACAGTGCAGTACAAGGAGCATTTTGAATTTAATCCAGGGAACTATGAGATGCCCTCTTAAGTTAACTATAGTTTTTAAATGAAAAGTTACCGACTCCCCTTGTGGTGAATCTAATCCAGAAATTAATCCAAGGAAGTGTGAGAACTCCTAAGTTAACCCAATGTAAATGAATAGATACCGGTTTTCGGTGATTTTGGCCTACTTTTTTGTCAACTTTCCAACATTTTTCAGGATTTCCGATCCATAAAAATTGATATTGAAAGGCGAATTGCCCAACATCCCAGCCCCCTATAAAGTTAACTTTAATTGCAATTTTACCTTCAAAGACACATTTTTAGGCCAAAATTCTCCAATTTTTAACCCAGTTTAACCTCTTAAGATCTAATTCCTAAGGCCCAAGGCAGTAGACAAGCCCTAAAAGCTAGCAGCTAAGGATTTGACCTGTGAATAGGGCCTATTATCCATCAGCGTAGGCCTAATGTGCTGGACCTAAGATCTAAACCTAAGCCCTTGCACCTGAGTCCAAAACCCTAAAACCTAGCAGCTAAGGCTTTGACCTGTGAATAGGGCCTATTAGCCAACAGCCTAAACCTAATGTGTTGGAACTAAGATGTAAAACTAAGGCCTTGCACCTGAGTCCAAAGCCCTGAAACCTAGCAGCTAAGGATTTGACCTGTGAATAGGGCCTATTAGCCAACAGCCTTAACCTAATGTGTTGGCACTAAGATGTAAACCTAAGGCCTTGCACCTGAGTCCAAAGCCCTGAAACCTAGCAGCTAAGGATTTGACCTGTGAATGGGGCCTATTAGCCAACAGCCTAAACCTAATGTGTTGGGACTAAGATGTAAACCTAAGGCCTTGCACCTGAGTCCAAAGCCCTAAAAGCTAGCAGCTAAGGATTTGGCCTGTGAATAGGGCCTATTAGCCATCAGCGTAGGCCTAATGTGCTGGACCTAAGCCCTTGCACCTGTCCAAAACCCTAAAACCTAGCAACTAAGGATTTGACCTGTGAATAGGGCCTATTAGCCAACAGCCTAAACCTAATGTGTTGGCACTAAGATGTAAACCTAAGGCCTTACACCTGAGTCCAAAGCCCTAAAAGCTAGCAGCTAAGGATTTGGCCTGTGAATAAGGCCTATTAGCCATCAGCGTAGGCCTAATGTGCTGGACCTAAGCCCTTGCACCTGTCCAAAACCCTAAAACATAGCAGCTAAGGCTTTGACCTGTGAATAGGGCCTATTATCTATCAGCTTAGGCCTAATGTGTTGGACATAAGATCTAAACCTAAGGCCTTACACATGGTTCCTAAGATGAAATGCCCTGGACTTAGGTCCTAAAACCTAGCAGCTAAGGCTTTGACCTGTGAATAGGACCTATTTGCGTTTAGCTTAGACCTAATGTGTTGGACCAAAAATCTAAACCTCAGGCCTTGCACTTGAGTCCAAAACCCTAAAACTTAGCAGCTAAGGATTTGACCTGTGAATAGTACCTATTAGCAAACAGCCTAAACCTAATGTGTTGGAACTAAGATTTAAACCTAAGCCCTTGCACCTGAGTCCAAAGCCCTAAAACCTAGCAGCTAAGGCTTTAACCTGTGAATAGGGCCTATTATCCATCAGCGTAGGCCTAATGTGCTGGACCTAAGATCTAAACCTAAGCCCATGCACCTAAGTCCAAAACCCTAAAACCTAGCAGCTGAGGATTTGACCTGTGAATAGTTATTAGCCAACAGCATAAACCTAATGTGTTGGCACTAAGATGTAAACCTAAGGCCTTGCACCTGAGTCCAAAGACCTAAAAGCTAGCAGCTAAGGCTTTGACCTGTGAGTAGGGCCTATTATCTATCAGCTTAGGCCTAATGTGTTGAACCTAAAGTCTAAACCTAAGGCCTTGCAACTGAGTCCAAAGCTCAAAAACCTAGAGGCTAAAGCTTTGACCTGTGTATAAGACCTATCAGCCCCCAGCCAGGACCTAATGTGTTTGGACTAAGATGTAAACATAAGGCTTGACACCTTAGTACAAAGCCATAAAACCTTAAGATCTAAAAACTTACAAGGGGGCCGCGATTCACAGCCCCCCATGTATTGAGCAAACATTAGGCAAGGAGGTCTTTTTTCTTTGATTATGAAATCATGACCAGAAATGGTTATCAGATTCAAATTGGAGTATTTGAAGACCAACCTCCATCCATCTTACTCAAGACCTAAGGTCCTAACGCATGGACATGACCGAAGACCTAAGGCTATACACCGTAGTCTAGGCTTTAAGGTTCTTAAAAAGACCGAGGCCATAGAGTTAAGACCTGAACACTTACAAGAGGTCGCGTTTCACGACCCCCCCCCCTAAAAGACACTGGTCTAAACCTAATACCTAATATACCGTGGTCTAAGCTTTTAGGTTCTTATACACAAGTCCTAAGGCCCTACACCAGGGTCTAGAACCAAGATCTAAGGTCCGTGGTCTAGGCTTTTAGGTTCTTATACCCAAGTCCTAAGGCCTTACACCAGGGTCTAGAACCAAGATCTAAGGTCCGTGGTCTAGGCTTTTAGGTTCTTATACTCAAGATCTAAGGTCCGTGGTCTAGGCTTTTAGGTTCATATACCCAAGTCCTAAGGCCGTACACCATGGTCTAGGACAAAGACCTAATGTCCGTGGTTTAGGCTTTTAGGTTCTTATACCCAAGACCTAAGGCCCCACACCATCGTCTAGAACCAAGACCTAAGGTCCGTGGTCTAGGCTTTTAGGTTCTTATACCCGAGATCTAAGGTCCGTGGTCTAGGCTTTTAGGTTCATATACCCAAGTCCTAAGGCCCTACACCAGGGTCTAGGACAAAGACTTAATGTCCGTGGTTTAGGCTTTTAGGTTCTTATACCCAAGACCTAAGGCCCTACACCAGGGTCTAGAACCAAGATCTAAGGTCCGTGGTCTAGGCTTTTAGGTTCTTATACCTAAGATCTAAGGTCCGTGGTCTAGGCTTTTAGGTTCTTATACCCAAGTCCTAAGGCCCTACACCAGGGTCTAAAACCAAGACCTAAGGCCCGTGGAGGCTTTTAGGTTCTTATACCCAAGTCGTAAGGCCCTACACCAGGGTCTAGAACCAAGATCTAAGGTCCGTAGTCCAGGCTTTTAGGTTCTTATACCCAAGTCCTACGGCCCTACACCAGGGTCTAGAACCAAGATCTAAGGTCCGTGGTCTAGGCTTTTAGATTCTTATACCCAAGTCCTAAGGCCCTACACCAGGGTCTAGAACCAAGATCTAAGGTCCGTTGTGTAGGCTTTTAAGTTCTTATACCCAAGACCTAAGGCCCTACACCAGGGTCTAGAACCAAGATCTAAGGTCCGTGGTCTAGACTTTTAGGCTCTAATACCCAAGTCTTAAGGCCCTACACCAGGGTCTAGAACCAGGTTCTAAGGTCCGTGGTCTAGGCTTTTATGTTCTAATACCCAAGTCCTAAGGCCCTAGACCAGGGTCTAGAACCAAGATCTAAGGTCCGTGGTCTAGGCTTTTAGGTTCTTATACCCAAGTCCTAAGGCCCTACACCAGGGTCTAGAACCAAGATCTAAGGTCCGTGGTCCAGGCTTTTAGGTCCTTATACCCAAGTCCTAAGGCCCTACACCAGGGTCTAGAACCAAGATCTAAGGTCCGTGGTCTAGACTTTTTGGTTCTTATATTCATGTACTAAGGCCCTACACCAGGATCTAAAACCAAGATCTAAGGTCCGTGGTCTAGGCTTTTAGGTTCTTATACCCAAGTCCTAAGGCCCTACACCAGGGTCTAGAACCAAGATCTAAGGTCCGTGGTCTAGGCTTTTAGGTTCTTATATTCATGTCCTAAGGCCCTACACCAGGGTCTAAAACCAAGATCTAAGGTCCGTGGTCTAGGCTTTTAGGTTCTTATACCCAAGTCCTAAGGCCCTACACCAGGGTCTAGAACCAAGATCTAAGGTCCGTGGTCTAGGCTTTTAGGTTCTTATATTCAAGTCCTAAGGCCCTACACCAGGGTCTAAAACCAAGATCTAAGGTCCGTGGTCCAGGCTTTTAGGTTCTTATACCCAAGTCCTAAGGCCCTACACCAGGGTCTAAAACCAAGATCTAAGGTCCGTGGTCTAGGCTTCTAGGTTCTTATACCCAAGACCTAAGGTCTGTAGTGTAGGCTTTTAGGTTCTTATACCCAAGTCCTAAGGCCCTACACCAGGGTCTAGAACCAAGATCTAAGGTCCGTGGTCTAGACTTTTAGGCTCTAATACCCAAGTCTTAAGGCCCTACACCAGGGTCTAGAACCAGGTTCTAAGGTCCGTGGTCTAGGCTTTTAGGTTCTAATACCCAAGTCCTAAGGCCCTAGACCAGGGTCTAGAACCAAGATCTAAGGTCCGTGGTCTAGGCTTAGGGTTTTAAGCTCTGAGACTTAAGACCTAAGGCCTTGCACCGTTTTCTTGGCTTTTAAGTACTTAGACCCAAGGCCTAAGGCCCTACACCGTGGTCTAGTTTTTTAAGCTCTTAGACCCAAGACTTAGGGCCATACACCTCGGTCTAGGCTTTTAAGCTCTTAGACCCAAGACCTCCTGGTCTAGGCTTTTAGGTTCTAATACCCAAGACCTAAGGCCCTACACAAGGGTCTAAAACAAAGATCTAAGGTCCGTTGTCTAGGCTTTTAGGTTCTCATACCCAAGAACTAAGGCCCTACACCAGGATCTAGAACCAAGATCTAAGGTCCGTGGTCTAGGCTTTTAGGTTCTTATACCCAAGTCCTAAGGCCCTACACCAGGGTCTAGAAGCAAGATCTAAGGTCCGTGTTCTAGGCTTTTAGGTTCTTATACCCAAGTCCTAAAGCCCTATACCAGGGTCTAGAACCAAGATCTAAGGACCGTGGTCTAGGCTTTTAGGTTCTTATACCCGAGACCTAAGGCCCTACACCAGGGTCTAGAACCAAGACCTAAGGTCCGTGGTCTAGGCTTTTAGGTTCTTATACTTAAGATCTAAGGTCCGTGGTGTAGGCTTTTAGGTTCTTATACCCAAGTCCTAAGGCCCTACACCAGGGTCTAGAACCAAGATCTAAGGTCCGTGGTCTAGGCTTTTAGGTTCTTATATTCAAGTCCTAAGGCCCTACACCAGGGTCTAGAACCAAGATCTAAGGTCCGTGGTCTAGACTTTTAGGCTCTAATACCCAAGTCTTAAGGCCCTACACCAGGGTCTAGAACCAGGTTCTAAGGTCCGTGGTCTAGGCTTTTAGGTTCTAATACCCAAGTCCTAAGGCCCTAGACCATTGTCTAGAACCAAGATCTAAGGTCCGTGGTCTAGGCTTAGGGTTTTAAGCTCTGAGACTTAAGACCTAAGGCCTTGCACCGTTTTCTTGGCTTTTAAGTACTTAGACCCAAGGCCTAAGGCCCTACACCGTGGTCTAGTTTTTTAAGCTCTTAGACCCAAGACTTAGGGCCATACACCTCGGTCTAGGCTTTTAAGCTCTTAGACCCAAGACCTCCAGGTCTAGGCTTTTAGGTTCTAATACCCAAGACCTAAGGCCCTACACAAGGGTCTAAAACAAAGATCTAAGGTCCGTTGTCTAGGCTTTTAAGTTCTCATACCCAAGACCTAAGGCCCTACACCAGGGTCTAGAACCAAGATCTAAGGTCCGTGGTCTAGGCTTTTAGGTTCTTATACCCAAGTCCTAAGGCCCTACACCAGGGTCTAGAAGCAAGATCTAAGGTCCGTGTTCTAGGCTTTTAGGTTCTTATACCCAAGTCCTAAAGCCCTATACCAGGGTCTAGAACCAAGATCTAAGGACCGTGGTCTAGGCTTTTAGGTTCTTATACCCGAGACCTAAGGCCCTACACCAGGGTCTAGAACCAAGACCTAAGGTCCGTGGTCTAGGCTTTTAGGTTCTTATACTTAAGATCTAAGGTCCGTGGTGTAGGCTTTTAGGTTCTTATACCCAAGTCCTAAGGCCCTACACCAGGGTCTAGAACCAAGATCTAAGGTCCGTGGGCTAAGTTTTTAGGTTCTTATACCCAAGTCCTAAGGCCCTACACCAGGGTCTAGAACCAAGATTTAAGGTCCGTGGTCTAGGCTTTTAGGTTCTTATACCCAAGTCCTAAGGCCCTACACTAGGGTCTAGAACCGAGATCTAAGGTCCGTGGTCTAGGCTTAGGGTTTTAAGCTCTGAGACTTAAGACCTAAGGCCTTGCACCGTTTTCTAGGCTTTTAAGTACTTAGACCCAAGGCCTAAGGCCCTACACCGTGGTCTAGTTTTTTAAGCTCTTAGACCCAAGACTTAGGGCCATACACCTCGGTCTAGGCTTTTAAGCTCTTAGACCCAAGACCTAAGGCCATACACCCTGGTCTAGGCTTTTAGGTTCTAATACCCAAGACCTAAGGCCCTACACCCTGGTCTAGGCTTTTAAGTACTTAGACCTAAGGCCCTAAGTAAAGACCTAAAAACTTACAAGGGAGTCGCGATTCACGACCCCTGAACAGACACTGTGGACCCAAGACCTAAGGCCTTACAGCGTGGTCTAAACTTTTAAGTACTTAGACCCAAGACTTAGGGCCATATACCGTGGTCTAGACTTTTAAGTACTTAGACACCAAGACCTAAGGCCATACACCCTGGTCTACGCTTTTAAGCTCTTACACCCAAGACCTAAGGCCATAAACCCTGGTCTATGCTTTTAAGCTCTTAGACTCAAGCCCTAAGGCGGTCCGCATGGGTTAGACTCAAGACCCAAGGGCATACACACTGGTCTAGGCTTTTAAGTACTTTGGCCAAGACCTATAGTCATAAACCGTGGGCTAGGCTTTTAAGCACTAAAACTCAATGCCTAAGGCGGTCCGCATGGGCTGGACTTAAGACCTAAGGCCATACACCCTGGTCTAGGCTTTTAAGTACTTAGACCCAAGACCTAAGGCCATAAACCGTTTTCTAGGCTTTTAAGCTCTTAGACTCAAGACCTAAGGCCATACACCGTGGTCTAGGCTTTTAAGTACTTAGACCCAAGACCTAAGGCCATACACTGTGGTCTAGGCTTTTAAGTACTTAGACCCAAGACCTAAGGCCCTACACCGTGGGCTAGGCTTTAAAGCTCTTAGACCCAAGACCTAAAACCATAGGGTTAAGACTTGAAAACTTACAAGTTAATCGCAATTCACGATCCCCGAACAGACACCGTGGTCTATACCCAATACTTAAGGCCCTACACCTAGGTCTAGACCCAAGAGCTAAGGTCCTTCACCATGATCTAGACCCTAAGATCAAAGGCCTTACATCATGGTCTAGTACTCGGCATAAACCGTTTGCAGTTGTGGTTGTTTCATCTATAGCTAGAGGTAAGTCGGCCTCTAAGTTCTTAGACCCTAAGACCAAAGGCCTTACACCATGGTCTAGTATTCCTCTTAAGCCGTGTGCAGTGGTTAATTTGTCTATACTTAGAAGAAAGTCGGCCTTTAAGTTCTTAGACCCTAGACCTAAGACCCTACACCCATGGACTACAACCTGGACCTAAGGCCACATCCCAAGGTTTTGTACTCGTTTAAAACCGTGTGCAGTTGTGGTTGTTTCGTCTATAGCTGGGCGAAGATTGGCCTTTAATAACTGTGTGCAGTTATTACTGTTTCGTCTCGAAAAAGAGAATGTTTATGCTTTTACACCATAACTTAGAACGAAAACCCATGGTCTTATTCCTAAAACCTAGGACCTTAGACCGATACCCTAGGACAGCAAAAGGAATTTAAATGAGGACCTAAGGCCTCATAATTTAGACCAACCCCAATCCCAAGCATTTAAGGCATTATACCATGGACCTGTATGTATATGACCTTAAACATTTGACCTAAGATCTAAGACTTTAACATAAGTCTTAAGCCCTAAGACCCTACCCCATGGGCTAGTACTGGTCCTACACCATGTGGGACCGTGTAAAATGGCGTGCATAAAGCCAATCACATGGATTATTTGAAAGCCCAGCGCACATAAACACCTGTGTTTGTTGTTGGGCGTTTTTATGATTTGCGCTTTCGGGCGTTTTGCAAACTCGACCTGCATATTGCAAATCGATGTGTAGACGATGCCCTTTAATAATTAACGTCTGCGAACGTTTTTCAAAATCGATGTGTAGACGATGCCTTTTAATAATTAACGTCTGCGAACGTTTTTTAGAATCGATGCCCAGACGCTGTTTAAAATAATCGACGTGTACGATCGTTTTTCAAAATCGATGTGTACACGATGTTTTTTAATAATTTACGTCTGCGATCGTAATTTCCGCGTCGAGTTTGCAAAACGCCCGAAAGCGCAAATCATAAAAACGCCCAACAGCAAACACAGGTGTTTATGTGCGCTGGGCTTTCAAATAATAAATGTGATTGGCTTTATGCACGCCATTTTACACGGTCCCACATGGTGTAGGACCAGTACTAGCCCATGGGGTAGGGTCTTAGGGCTTAAGACTTATGTTAAAGTCTTAGATCTTAGGTCAAATGTTTAAGGTCATATACATACAGGTCCATGGTATAATGCCTTAAATGCTTGGGATTGGGGTTGGTCTAAATTATGAGGCCTTAGGTCCTCATTTAAATTCCTTTTGCTGTCCTAGGGTATCGGTCTAAGGTCCTAGGTTTTAGGAATAAGACCATGGGTTTTCGTTCTAAGTTATGGTGTAAAAGCATAAACATTCTCTTTTTCGAGACGAAACAGTAATAACTGCACACAGTTATTAAAGGCCAATCTTCGCCCAGCTATAGACGAAACAACCACAACTGCACACGGTTTTAAACGAGTACAAAACCTTGGGATGTGGCCTTAGGTCCAGGTTGTAGTCCATGGGTGTAGGGTCTTAGGTCTAGGGTCTAAGAACTTAAAGGCCGACTTTCTTCTAAGTATAGACAAATTAACCACTGCACACGGCTTAAGAGGAATACTAGACCATGGTGTAAGGCCTTTGGTCTTAGGGTCTAAGAACTTAGAGGCCGACTTACCTCTAGCTATAGATGAAACAACCACAACTGCAAACGGTTTATGCCGAGTACTAGACCATGATGTAAGGCCTTTGATCTTAGGGTCTAGATCATGGTGAAGGACCTTAGCTCTTGGGTCTAGACCTAGGTGTAGGGCCTTAAGTATTGGGTATAGACCACGGTGTCTGTTCGGGGATCGTGAATTGCGATTAACTTGTAAGTTTTCAAGTCTTAACCCTATGGTTTTAGGTCTTGGGTCTAAGAGCTTTAAAGCCTAGCCCACGGTGTAGGGCCTTAGGTCTTGGGTCTAAGTACTTAAAAGCCTAGACCACAGTGTATGGCCTTAGGTCTTGGGTCTAAGTACTTAAAAGCCTAGACCACGGTGTATGGCCTTAGGTCTTGAGTCTAAGAGCTTAAAAGCCTAGAAAACGGTTTATGGCCTTAGGTCTTGGGTCTAAGTACTTAAAAGCCTAGACCAGGGTGTATGGCCTTAGGTCTTAAGTCCAGCCCATGCGGACCGCCTTAGGCATTGAGTTTTAGTGCTTAAAAGCCTAGCCCACGGTTTATGACTATAGGTCTTGGCCAAAGTACTTAAAAGCCTAGACCAGTGTGTATGCCCTTGGGTCTTGAGTCTAACCCATGCGGACCGCCTTAGGGCTTGAGTCTAAGAGCTTAAAAGCATAGACCAGGGTTTATGGCCTTAGGTCTTGGGTGTAAGAGCTTAACAGCGTAGACCAGGGTGTATGGCCTTAGGTCTTGGTGTCTAAGTACTTAAAAGTCTAGACCACGGTATATGGCCCTAAGTCTTGGGTCTAAATACTTAAAAGTTTAGACCACGCTGTAAGGCCTTAGGTCTTGGGTCCACAGTGTCTGTTCAGGGGTCGTGAATCGCGACTCCCTTGTAAGTTTTCAGGTCTTTACTTTATGGCCTTAGGTCTAAGTACTTAAAAGCCTAGACCAGGGTGTAGGGCCTTAGGTCTTGGGTATTAGAACCTAAAAGCCTAGACCAGGGTGTATGGCCTTAGGTCTTGGGTCTAAGAGCTTAAAAGCCTAGACCGAGGTGTATGGCCCTAAGTCTTGGGTCTAAGAGCTTAAAAAACTAGACCGCGGTGTAGGGCCTTAGGCCTTAGGTCTAAGTACTTAAAAGCCTAGAAAACGGTGCAAGGCCTTAGGTCTTAAGTCTCAGAGCTTAAAACCCTAAGCCTAGACCACGGACCTTAGATCTTGGTTCTAGACCCTAGTGTAGGGCCTTAGGACTTGGGTATAAGAACCTAAAAGCCTAGACCACGGACCTTAAATCTTGGTTCTAGACCCTGGTGTAGGGCCTTAGGACTTGGGTATAAGAGCCTAAAAACTTAGCCCACGGACCTTAAATCTTGGTTCTAGACCCTGGTGTAGGGCCTTAGGACTTGGGTATAAGAAACTAAAAGCCTAGACCACGGACCTTAGATCTTAAGTATAAGAACCTAAAAGCCTAGACCACGGACCTTAGGTCTTGGTTCTAGACCCTGGTGTAGGGCCTTAGGTCTCGGGTATAAGAACCTATAAGCCTAGACCACGGTCCTTAGATCTTGGTTCTAGACCCTGGTATAGGGCCTTAGGACTTGGGTATAAGAACCTAAAAGCCTAGAACACGGACCTTAGATCTTGCTTCTAGACCCTGGTGTAGGGCCTTAGGACTTGGGTATAAGAACCTGAAAGCCTAGACCACGGACCTTAGATCTTGGTTCTAGACCCTGGTGTAGGGCCTTAGGTCTTGGGTATGAGAACCTAAAAGCCTAGACAACCGACCTTAGATCTTTGTTTTAGACCCTTGTGTAGGGCCTTAGGTCTTGGGTATTAGAACCTAAAAGCCTAGACCAGGAGGTCTTGGGTCTAAGAGCTTAAAAGCCTAGACCGAGGTGTATGGCCCTAAGTCTTGGGTCTAAGAGCTTAAAAAACTAGACCACGGTGTAGGGCCTTAGGCCTTGGGTCTAAGTACTTAAAAGCCTAGAAAACGGTGCAAGGCCTTAGGTCTTAAGTCTCAGAGCTTAAAACTCTAAGCCTAGACCACGGACCTTAGATCTTGGTTCTAGACCCTGGTCTAGGGCCTTAGGACTTGGGTATTAGAACCTAAAAGCCTAGACCACGGACCTTAGAACCTGGTTCTAGACCCTGGTGTAGGGCCTTAAGACTTGGGTATTAGAGTCTAAAAGTCTAGACCACGGACATTAGATCTTGGTTCTAGACCCTGGTGTAGGGCCTTAGGACTTGGGTATAAGAACCTAAAAGCCTACACTACAGACCTTAGGTCTTGGGTATAAGAACCTAGAAGCCTAGACCACGGACCTTAGATCTTGGTTCTAGACCCTGGTGTAGGGCCTTAGGACTTGGGTATAAGAACCTAAAAGCCTAAACCACGGACCTTAGATCTTGGTTTTAGACCCTGGTGTAGGGCCTTAGGACTTGAATATAAGAACCTAAAAGCCTAGACCACGGACCTTAGATCTTGGTTCTAGACCCTGGTGTAGGGCCTTAGGACTTGGGTATAAGAACCTAAAAGCCTAGACAACGGACCTTAGATCTTGGTTTTAGACCCTGGTGTAGGGCCTTAGGACATGAATATAAGAACCTAAAAGCCTAGACCACGGACCTTAGATCTTGGTTCTAGACCCTGGTGTAGGGCCTTACGACTTGGGTATAAGGACCTAAAAGCCTGGACCACGGACCTTAGATCTTGGTTCTAGACCCTGGTGTAGGGCCTTAGGACTTGGGTATAAGAACCTAAAAGCCTAGACCACGGACCTTAGATCTTGGTTCTAGACCCTGGTCTAGGGCCTTAGGACTTGGGTATTAGAACCTAAAAGCCTAGACCACGGACCTTAGAACCTGGTTCTAGACCCTGGTGTAGGGCCTTAAGACTTGGGTATTAGAGCCTAAAAGTCTAGACCACGGACCTTAGATCTTGGTTTTAGACCCTGGTGTAGGGCCTTAGGACATGAATATAAGAACCTAAAAGCCTAGACCACGGACCTTAGATCTTGGTTCTAGACCCTGGTGTAGGGCCTTAGGACTTGGGTATAAGGACCTAAAAGCCTGGACCACGGACCTTAGATCTTGGTTCTAGACCCTGGTGTAGGGCCTTAGGACTTGGGTATAAGAACCTAAAAGCCTAGACCACGGACCTTAGAACCTGGTTCTAGACCCTGGTGTAGGGCCTTAAGACTTGGGTATTAGAGCCTAAAAGTCTAGACCACGGACCTTAGATCTTGGTTCTAGACCCTGGTGTAGGGCCTTAGGTCTTGGGTATAAGAATTTAAAAGCCTACACAACGGATCTTAGATCTTGGTTCTAGACCCTGGTGTAGGGCCTTAGGACTTGGGTATAAGAACCTAAAAGCCTAGACCACGGACCTTGGGTCTTGGTTTTAGACCATGGTGTAGGGCCTTAGGACTTGGGTATAAGAATCTAAAAGCCTAGACCACGGACCTTAGATCTTGGTTCTAGACCCTGGTGTAGGGCCGTAGGACTTGGGTATAAGAACCTAAAAGCCTGGACTACGGACCTTAGATCTTGCTTCTAGACCCTGGTGTAGGGCCTTAGGACTTGGGTATAAGAACCTAAAAGCCTCCACGGACCTTAGATCTTGGTTCTAGACCCTGGTGTAGGGCCTTAGGTCTTGGGTATAAGAACTTAAAAGCCTACACAACGGACCTTAGATCTTGGTTCTAGACCCTGGTGTAGGGCCTTAGGACTTGGGTATAAGAACCTAAAAGCCTAGACCACGGACCTTGGGTCTTGGTTTTAGACCATGGTGTAGGGCCTTAGGACTTGGGTATAAGAATCTAAAAGCCTAGACCACGGACCTTAGATCTTGGTTCTAGACCCTGGTGTAGGGCCTTAGGACTTGTGTATAAGAACCTAAAAGCCTAGACCACGGTATATTAGGTATTAGGTTTAGACCAGTGTCTTTTCAGGGGGGGGTCGTGAAATGCGACCCCTTGTAAGTGTTCAGGTCTTAACTCTATGGCCTCGGTCTTTTTAAGAACCTTAAAGCCTAGACTACGGTGTATAGCCTTAGGTCTTCGGTCAAGTCCATGCGTTAGGACCTTAGGTCTTGAGTAAGATGGATGGAGGTTGGTCTTCAAATACTCCAATTTGAATCTGATAACCATTTCTGGTCATGATTTCGTAATCAAAGAAAAAAGACCTCCTTGCCTAATGTTTGCTCAATACATGGGGGGCTGTGAATCGCGGCCCCCTTGTAAGTTTTTAGATCTTAAGGTTTTATGGCTTTGTACTAAGGTGTCAGGCCTTATGTTTACATCTTAGTCCAAACACATTAGGTCCTGGCTGGGGGCTGATAGGTCTTATACACAGGTCAAAGCTTTAGCCTCTAGGTTTTTGAGCTTTGGACTCAGTTGCAAGGCCTTAGGTTTAGACTTTAGGTTCAACACATTAGGCCTAAGCTGATAGATAATAGGCCCTACTCACAGGTCAAAGCCTTAGCTGCTAGCTTTTAGGTCTTTGGACTCAGGTGCAAGGCCTTAGGTTTACATCTTAGTGCCAACACATTAGGTTTATGCTGTTGGCTAATAACTATTCACAGGTCAAATCCTCAGCAGCTAGGTTTTAGGGTTTTGGACTTAGGTGCATGGGCTTAGGTTAAGATCTTAGGTCCAGCACATTAGGCCTACGCTGATGGATAATAGGCCCTATTCACAGGTTAAAGCCTTAGCTGCTAGGTTTTAGGGCTTTGGACTCAGGTGCAAGGGCTTAGGTTTAAATCTTAGTTCCAACACATTAGGTTTAGGCTGTTTGCTAATAGGTACTATTCACAGGTCAAATCCTTAGCTGCTAAGTTTTAGGGTTTTGGACTCAAGTGCAAGGCCTGAGGTTTAGATTTTTGGTCCAACACATTAGGTCTAAGCTAAACGCAAATAGGTCCTATTCACAGGTCAAAGCCTTAGCTGCTAGGTTTTAGGACCTAAGTCCAAGGCATTTCATCTTAGGAACCATGTGTAAGGCCTTAGGTTTAGATCTTATGTCCAACACATTAGGCCTAAGCTGATAGATAATAGGCCCTATTCACAGGTCAAAGCCTTAGCTGCTATGTTTTAGGGTTTTGGACAGGTGCAAGGGCTTAGGTCCAGCACATTAGGCCTACGCTGATGGCTAATAGGCCTTATTCACAGGCCAAATCCTTAGCTGCTAGCTTTTAGGGCTTTGGACTCAGGTGTAAGGCCTTAGGTTTACATCTTAGTGCCAACACATTAGGTTTAGGCTGTTGGCTAATAGGCCCTATTCACAGGTCAAATCCTTAGTTGCTAGGTTTTAGGGTTTTGGACAGGTGCAAGGGCTTAGGTCCAGCACATTAGGCCTACGCTGATGGCTAATAGGCCCTATTCACAGGCCAAATCCTTAGCTGCTAGCTTTTAGGGCTTTGGACTCAGGTGCAAGGCCTTAGGTTTACATCTTAGTCCCAACACATTAGGTTTAGGCTGTTGGCTAATAGGCCCCATTCACAGGTCAAATCCTTAGCTGCTAGGTTTCAGGGCTTTGGACTCAGGTGCAAGGCCTTAGGTTTACATCTTAGTGCCAACACATTAGGTTAAGGCTGTTGGCTAATAGGCCCTATTCACAGGTCAAATCCTTAGCTGCTAGGTTTCAGGGCTTTGGACTCAGGTGCAAGGCCTTAGGTTTACATCTTAGTTCCAACACATTAGGTTTAGGCTGTTGGCTAATAGGCCCTATTCACAGGTCAAAGCCTTAGCTGCTAGGTTTTAGGGTTTTGGACTCAGGTGCAAGGGCTTAGGTTTAGATCTTAGGTCCAGCACATTAGGCCTACGCTGATGGATAATAGGCCCTATTCACAGGTCAAATCCTTAGCTGCTAGCTTTTAGGGCTTGTCTACTGCCTTGGGCCTTAGGAATTAGATCTTAAGAGGTTAAACTGGGTTAAAATTTGGAGAATTTTGGCCTAAAAATGTGTCTTTGAAGGTAAAATTGCAATTAAAGTTAACTTTATAGGGGGCTGGGATGTTGGGCAATTCGCCTTTCAATATCAATTTTTATGGATCGGAAATCCTGAAAAATGTTGGAAAGTTGACAAAAAAGTAGGCCAAAATCACCGAAAACCGGTATCTATTCATTTACATAGGGTTAACTTAGGAGTTCTCACACTTCCTTGGATTAATTTCTGGATTAGATTCACCACAAGGGGAGTCGGTAACTTTTCATTTAAAAACTATAGTTAACTTAAGAGGGCATCTCATAGTTCCCTGGATTAAATTCAAAATGCTCCTTGTACTGCACTGTCTGAAATCCTGAAAAATGCCCTGAAATGGGCTGATATTTGGCCAAAACCAATCAAAATCCGGTAAAAAACCAGGCAATTTGAAGCTGAAGGGGGTAAAAAAGGACCCCTGATCAAATGAACAACTGGATTAAATTCTAAGTGCTCCTTGAAATCAGTATCTGAAAATCCTGAAAAATGCCCTAAAATGGGCCGAAATGGGCTGATATTTGACCAAAACCGGCCAGAATCCGGTCAAAAACCGGTTAATTTGGAGCTGAAAGCGGTAAAAAAAAACTATGAGTGTTCCCTGGATTATATTAAAAAAGTGGTCATTTGAAGCAAAAAAGTGGTCATTTGAAGCAAAAAGTGGTCATTGGAAGCAGAAGTGGTCATTGGAAGCAAAAGTGGTCATTTGAAGCAAAAAGTGGTCATTGGAAGCAAAAGTGGTCATACGAAGCAAAAAAAGTGGTCATATGAAGCAAAAAAAAGTGGTCATACGAAGCAAAAGTCATCAAAAAAACTATGAGGGTGCGCCAGAACCGCCCTTCTACATCTACTGTTCAAACATTTTGAAAAAAATAAAATTCATTGCTAAATATGTTGCATGAAGAAATTTTCTGATGAGTTTATAACCTATTAAAGGTCTTACACATCTTGAGATAAATTATGATGATTTCCTATAACTGATCTAACAAGGTTATAACATATAATTTTAATATTCTGCCTGCCTAAATCGGGAAACATTTGGTCCCATAGCACCAAAAGATTGTTTAAGCGATTAGTAAACAAATGTTAAGTAGTCGTTGTTATATTTTATTTCAGTATAATTAATGACACTTATTTTTTTTAGATATATGTACGAATAAAAAATTAAAAAAAAACAATTAAAAAACTAGTACGAAGAGACGTCTGAATATTATTGAGTTTTGAAATTGGCATCATAATAGAATAAACAAGTCTGTTTCGGTGTTTATAGTAGACCTTTTACTAATTCAAAATTTAATAAATTAGTATTGAAATGTTCATACTCACTCTGTATTAAAATGTTTCTGAAGAATTTAAGTGTTCTTAAAGATTGAAATAAATTTTAAAATAAATTATCTGCTTTTAACGTTATGTTAATTTGGTCGACACATAAAATAAAATATATCAAGGGATGTAATACTAAGGTATATAAAACTTAAGAGCAACAAAAAATAAATAATGTGTACTAAAATTAAACTTAAACTCCAGTTGTCATGTAAATATTTAACTCAATTTCTCGAAAGAGTAGGGTAATTAAAATTCAGAAACAGCAATAAGTATAAACAAATATGAAAATGTTATATTTGTATTTTATTCAGAGATTAACCACTTAAATTTACTATTGTGGTCTTATTGAAAATAACCAATTTAAAGTATAATTTGGGATTTTAACTACAGTCTTTTAAAAGATTTTATTATGAGAGTGAAGGTATCAAAATTTTAATTAGAAGAATTATTTAAAAGCAGAATTGAATTATTTACAAAAGTTGAGGGCACTAGATGCCATAATAGCGTTATAATAGCAATAAAGTCCACTAATTTATGCACCGGAGCATCTGATGATGCCACCATAAGGGTTTTTATTAGTAAACTTAAGTTCAACTCTACATAATAAATATATATACAAAATTTTATTAAGCTATGGTATTCTTTTAAATTTCCCCATAAACCTCTTGCCATAAATCGCCCCTACGGGGTGAGTACGTAGGTTTACCGCCACTTGAGCTTTGTAAGCAAATATAGGTTTAACTCTTTCTAATTAACATACATGCTAAATAATTTTACATGTTAGTAAATTAGCAAATTATAAGATTTTATTTATTTATCATAACAATGTTAAAATACTTTTAGATTTTACCCCTAATCATTAAGGCTTCGTTATTGATTCAACATACTAAAGTTTTCATTTTAATAGCTCCTTTTGGCTTTGGTGTTTTTTGCTTCTGGGGACCTCAAAACGAAAAAAGTATCACGGTCTTGGGCTTAGGTCTTACCACGACTCCTACCGTAATATCGTATTATCTTTAAGGAAATTTTCTAAAAAAGAAAAAGAACAGTTCAAAAGCGCCGATCCTATGTACGGTACAGGAAACCACGTAGAAACTTACACATGTAAACAAACCTCTAAAGTAAGAGGCCCGGGGTCCACCGGCGACGGTGGCGCGGTGCCAATACACGTCTACATAGACGCATAAACAATAGCCTATTTGTCTTTCCTTAAACTTCGCAATAGAGGAAGTATTCAGGTTAAATCTATTGAGTAATGTTAAAAATATTTATCTTGATAAGATTAAAATTGCTTATTTATTTCCTATATTTACTATATTTTGAAAGTATTGTTAAATTAATAACTTTTTAATGTTATAAATGTATGTAAAAAGTATGAAAAATATCCTTAGAAAAATAAAAAAAAATGCTCAAAGGGAATATTAAATTTAGTAATTTACTTTTTTCAAAGTTTACAAAACTCTGAAATTGTACAAAACTCATGGCACAGATAGAAGTCCAGTTTAAGGTGTTTGAAAGTAAATTTTACAGCTAGTTGCCAGTTACTATATTGTTTACATGTGACCTAAATTTATAAGGAAATAGCTGTTGCCCGTTGCGGCTTTGTCCGTGATTGAAGTTATTTTATACGTAGTAAAATCTTTTTAAAGAGCACCGAAATCTACTTCCTTAAAAATGGCATTTAAAAAAGTCGTAGAAGTAGAGTGAGTGGAACTCTGAAGGACGCAAAACCTATTCTCAAAAAGAAAAATTTCATAAATAGAAATGGCCCTGAGAACCTATGAACAAATAGGAACGACCATGTCAAATTTCAACGCTGTAGGCCCTATCTGATGTTGTTACCTTTTATTTTATTGGTTTATTTATTTTTTTAGAATGATAAGTACAAAATAGTAGATAGATTAATCTGTGATATTGTTATTTTTGCTCTTTTTCAACCTATTCAACCTAGATTGTTTTATTTAATTAGGCCTAAAAATAACTTATTTGACACAATTGCAGAATGTGACTTATGCACCGATTATAATCAATTTATTAGTTTTAATGACGAAGTCCATTGTAATTACAGTGTAATTATTGGACGACCAATAAATATTGTGTATTGTCTGTACTTATTTCGAAGTCATGTGGGGCGGAGCCCTAAAAAACATAAAAAATATATATTTGCCAAAATGTTTCTTAATGAACACCTATAATCAAAACGAAACGTTTTCGTTAAATTTCTACCCGTAGGATCTATGGTGATTCTGAGAATTTGTGGGGAGGAGCCCCAAAAGAAAATGCAAAATCGTTTCTTATTGATCACCTATGAGTAAGGAGTTTTGTTATTTTATCGCAAATTTCAAACCCTTTGGCCGTGGATTAGTTTTGAAGTCATGTGGAGCCCTAAAGAACTTCGTAAACTATATTTGCAAAACCGTTTCTCAAGGAGCACCCATGGGGAAAAAAGGGAAGTCCATGTCAAATTTCAAACCCGGAGGCCCTAAAGTAATTCTGCAGTCCAGTGGGGCGGAGCCCTTATGTAAACCAAAAACCTATTTGAAAAACAGTTTCATAATGAGTATCAATGAGCAAAGAGAATCGTCCATGTCAAATTTCAACACGTAGACTATACAGTAATAGTGAGCTTCTGTGGGGTTGAGAACTAAAGGGGAGCTTTGAACAAGCACTTTTTTAATGGAGCACCTAAGAGAAAAGAGATCACTCCGAATTTCAACCGCTCAGGTTTCTTAATGTGTATTTAAATTTGGCCATATGGATAACGTTATATTGAAATCTCAAAGACCTGTGGGGCGGAGCCCTGAAGGAGTTTTGCAAAATCGTTTCTTATTGAGCATTTGAGAGGCAAGACGAACCTGTGTTCAACGTGTCAAGTAAATCTGTTTGGTAGTTCCTGATATTTCGTGATGAGTCAGTCAGTGAGTGGGGTTTCACTTTTATATAAAAATATATAAATAGATTTATTTACTCAACAATTCCCGCTTCACATACCGTCCATATAAACTTTATACAAATTTACTATACATACTGACTTTTTATTCCTTAGATATATTTGATAGTTTATTTTGTGCTCTTAAATTAAAGTTTTGAGTAAAATTTTCTCTTCAGTTGAACTCAATATCAAGCTTTTAAACACTTCTCCTTTTTCAATTATATCATAGCTAATTCTAAAGTAACAGTATACTTCTTAGACATTATTGTATATCAAAAACCTTGCACTATATGTTATTTTAAAATATTAAAATATAAAATACATTAACAAAGTTCATATAATTAGTTTTTATATAACTTTTATCCTAGTTATTTTACACATATTGATTTGTTTTCCATTCATTTTGCCTGAGTTATAAGTCATGCAAGGATTCAGTTACGTAGTTTCTAGTTTTGAAAAATCTGAAGTATTATTTAAAAATTACATGTAAATGCTTAAACGGAAAATGATGCATTTTTAAGCGTGGGATTTGGAATATAATTTTACCTATTTTACCAAAATAACTATATTTTATAGTTATAAAATCACTCAACCTTGTATGTTCAAAAACACGGAAATAGGATTTCCTAAGTAGGAGTGACCAGAAAGTGTTACCTACATCCGGTTTCAAATACTACTTTTGTAGGAAGTTAGAAAATTACATTTGAAAATTGGACTTATGAAACGGAGTTTTCAACTATGGAATTTTTGGGAAACCTTCTTACAAAGTAACTGTTAGTTGTGTAACAGGTCAAATTTCAGCAATTCGTCTCCTATGAGTAACCCGTTTTGAAGACTCACAAATTACACTATGTTACAGTTAGGTAAACGTCAAAATTGAGAGCTGTAACAATGTACATTTCTAGGTAATACTTAGGGTAATACCCTAATATACTTACAATACCTGGGGTCCAAGAATTTGCTTGGTAAACTAAAAAAAATTAATTTAGTCATAGTGATATCAGTTACAGGCTGCTCTTTCACTTCATTCTATCGCCTTCCAATATGTAGGACTAAGGGCACTGCGCTCTGGTATGAGTTTGTTTAGTGCCACCCGAAGATTTTAATCCTACTTTAAAAAGCTTATTTCATCATTTTTGCTCATTCGCCCCTAGAAAGTTAAATCAGATGTTTACAGCAACTCTTTTGTTTAGATTTTAAACTCTATTAGACCAATGTTAAAAATTTTACTTTTTCAATTAAAGATTACTAGAGATCGCCTCCTGATCGAAAATCGACCAAAATTTCAGTGTATCTGGAGCCAAGAAGCTTAAAAATATTTTATAAACAAAACATCTGTTCTTCTTGTTTTTTACCAGTTGTTTTTACAACAGCTGTCTAATGATTAAATCAATTATCCTTCTTCCATTCGATTAACATTGGAACCTAGAAAACCAGGGCGTAGCCCTCTAGATTGATGTGAATTAGAATGATATTCTGCTCATATACCTTTCTAACGGTATCTTCGGATTTCTCCTACGATGTACACGTGCTGAGAAAAAATAAACTAAACATGCTTGCCTATTAATATAAGGATAAAAAAATGAGATTATTCCTGGCTTAGGGATCTATTTGCATATTACTTTTATCCTTGCATTAAGGTATTTGCAAAGTTCGAAGAAAATACTTCGTACCGTTTTTTATATCCGTGTGCACACCTTTAAATATACCTTACTCGTATTAGAGTAAGTTAAAATGAATTGCTACAGTAGGATACTCAATAGAATACTCACAAGGATTTTTCAATTTATAATTGTTAGTTATATGAATTATCTTTTTATCAATTTAAATATCAATGCAAATAAAATGTCCCGTACACTTTAAGGCATTTTCTGAATAGTTTACAAATAAATTTATTAATTTGGGGTTATAACTTTTTTGTTCATTACCTCATGATTTTAAAACCATGATCTAATAATAAGCTTTATAACTTAAGTTTTTTTTCTGCGTTACAAAGGAATTCGGAGTGAAGTGAATAGCATTTAAATGACGCTTTCAATGTGCAATATTACACCACTTTTATTCATTATATGATTGATTTAAGCATAAATTCCCTAAACTTGCTTTACTTACGATAAATAATACAATTATTATTTTGCAAGCACCTCAAAAAACCAATATTCACAAAGTTGAATGTATTAATTTCAAGAGCCCGCACTAAAAAATGTCTTACATTGTTGCCCCACTAACTTTCGGTTTACTTGGAAATATCGGTCAATGAGTTATCACGGAAGATTAAGAAGCCACGTTTGGCAGAGCGTCAAGGTTCATGTCTCAACCTGTTGACCAATGGCCCGTGCCTGGACTGTGTACTGGGGCTGAGCTCCCTTGGCCCCCACCTTAGTGCTTCGCCCCCACGCCCCAGGGGCTATATAACCCATACACACCTTCGGAGTACCATCAGCTACCGTACTAGCAACTCATCAACCATGGTCTCAACCAGCTGTCTGGTAAGAATCATTTTACATTTTTATGTTTGACTGATAAGATTTTTCAAAGAACTATGCGTAACTTATCGTTATAACACGTATAAAATAAAGGTAACACTTATTTGGAAAAAATCTTTAATGCGAAATTGATTAAAATACGAATGAAAATAATTGAAAAGAGTGACTTTCATCTATTGAGTACAATCAATATAAATTGAAAAAAATACACATAACACTACTATCACTTAGTTCAACTTGAGCTTTAAATTAAGTTTTATTAAGTTTAAAGCAAATAAAAATACATTGAAAAATCATTACTAATGGATTTTTATGCTAAACAATGTTAACATTCAATATGTTTAATATTATAATATTTTTTTAATGTGATATTAATGTTAATGTTTAAAGGTTTAGTATGATGCAAAGGTGACAATTTACGATTTGGTCTAGCGTAAGTTTTATATTTCTTACAACCTTGGTGCACGCTTGACCTATCCTTAGTATGGACAATTTTTGCTGACAGTGAAGGGTGGACAAAGGGCAGACAAAAATATCACGGTCTTCCCGGCAGACAAAAAAAAGGGTCTTCCCATGACCAAAATATCACGCTAAGTTTACGTAAAAATACATTTTTTAGCTCTCCAATATAAAGTTTTAGGGTTAGGCGAATTTCTTGATTTGGTGCAAGTTAATTGTATCGAAATAATCATATAATGGAAGAATTATATTAAATTATAGAATTGTTTTTGAATATGTCAACATAATGATTAAGAATTGTGAGCTCTTATTAAATTTAGAAATTAAATTTGAACAAAAGTAAGCAGAATTGTCTGAAAAAATAAAAACTATTGTAGTTTGAATAAACAAATCCTAAAATAAATACATAAATGTTAATTTAAATTCAAAGACAGTACTTTTCAAGGTCACTTAAAAATCAAGAAAGACAAACTCATTTTAATGACATAACTACAATAAAAATATGTTTCAATAACTTTAAAATTGGTATTGAAATTTTTATAACAGTTTTTTTCTAAAAGAAAGAAAACCAACAAATAAGTAAAAATTCTTTTTAAACGCCAAACTAGATTCAATTGAAAATATATGTAAACTCAAACTAACACAATGTCAATTATAAATGTTGGGGATCAATTAAAAACACAGTGGAACCGTAATTGATTTATTAATGAACTCTTGTCATAGAAAGTGATTAAAGGGCGTTCACAGTGAAGTTAAATTGATTGGTCCACGCGCAAGGACATGTAAAGCACCTCGTGTTGACGTTTGCCAAATAGTTTTGGCTTTCCTCTAATGCGAACCGTTTCATGTCGAAGCCATCCAGTTTTACGCTGTAGTTACCTGTTATCTTTCAGACCCCGTTACAAAGAACTTTGTGGAAAAAGACACGTTGCCACTGGTAAAATACTTTAACAAAAGTAAACGAATTTGTGTTTAGAGGGGTTTATGGATTTGACTCTTTTCCAAGGATCGCATTGAAAAGAGTGATTTAAATTTGTTTTAATTTCATTGTACATTGTAAAAAGGTTTACTGTGCTGAGTTTGAGGTGAATTGAGTCATTAATATTTCCTTTAACCACTTTCGCATATTTGATAGATAATGGATATTTTGGACCAGTTCTTATGTTACATGTTACCTTATTGACTGCCAATTTATTGTTTCACTTTCAGTTTGATAAGCTATGCATAATTATGTTAGGCCGTTCAAATTTTTTCTAAACAAGCGATTAAAGTTTTATGTGATTAAAAAGAATTTATTCAGAAATTTTAATATGAAAATAATAGGGCTTATTTGTACCCAAATTTTTGGTAGCTTAGCAAGTGCAGTTTGAGTAGTTATTCAAACCAATTTTCGTGTGCTTATGTTTTGGCCACATTTGGTTTCGTTTTATTTTGACAGCCATAAGGTTAATTTTATATTTAAGGACTAGTTTAAGTTTTTATTTTTTAATTTTCTGAATAGACACCATGACCATTTTTTTGCAACAAACCATTAACCAGGTGTACCTGTGACTATTAAAAGAAGCATGGACGTTGAAGTCCACGTTTTTCCTTCCCGGATTATATTTTAATACATCTCGATTAAATGAAATGAGTAATATGGAATTGTTGTTTGCAATTTCAAAACCAAATATTATATTTTGACAAAATCTCGTTTTATCCATTAAAATCACAAATTAATCATAATTTGATTTATGCATGTTTTTGTTAGTTTAAGTTTTATTAATTAAACTACTTATTTATTTTTATGATTAAACCTTGATTTGTCGGATATCAATTCAAAGACTAGACGAAAACCATTTTTTACCCTATTTGACGCTTTCACTGACGAAATCGGTACATATTAGGCTACTGAATGTAAAAAATTCAAATAATAAACTTATTTGTTAACTCTAAAGGGCCATTTAAAATATACAGTTTGGTTAAAATTATGATTTATTGTAATATATTTATTGAAAAATTTATGAAGAATTCGAAAATGTTATTTGACTTTCAATAAATGTCTATATTTAAAAAATAAGATTTTACGACAAAAGTACCGGTATCAAGTTCAAAAAATGTATAAAATGCTACTGAATGTAAAAAATTCAAATAATAAAATTATTTGTTAACTCTAAAGGGCCATTTCAAATAAACAGTTGGGTTAAAATTATGATTTATTGAAAAATGTATGAAGAATTCGAAAATGTTATTTGACTTTCAATAAATGTCTATATTTAAAAAATAAGATTTTACGATGAAAATATTTTTGGTGAATTTTTAATACACAGTTTTATCACATATTGTGCCTATTTTATTCCACTGAAAACAACACTCCACTGATTCATTCCACCCAAATCCACCCTTTATTACAGATTCGTTTTGGAATTCCTTGGTTATCATTACAGTTGAATACCAAACTATTAAGTAAGGTTCATGAAAATATTGTATACAGCCTCACCCCCTCTCGCCCTTCAATATTGTCCTTTGAGGTTGTGATGACCATGTGTAATATTGTACGGATAGATTTGGCAACAATGCATAAACTCTCGGACTGTTTTCGTCAACCTTACTGAGGTCAAATTTTAAACCTATGCTAAACCTGTCTCCTGTCCCCAGCTCGCCGTTGCCGCCCTCCTCGTGTCCGCCGCCCAGGGCGGCGTGGTCCCTGTTGCCGCTCCCTACGCCGTCGCCCCCTTCGCCTCCAGCTACAACGCCCACACCATCCACCACAACATCGCCACCCCCGTGGCCGCCCCTCTGGTCGCCGCCCCCTACATCGCCGCCCCCGCCCACGCCGTGGCCGCCCCCTACGTTGCGTCCCCCTACGTCACCAGCCCCTACGTAGCGCCCGCCTACCCCTACCCCTACACCTACCCTCTGCTCAAGTAGTGCTTTGTTAGATCTCTTTTTGATTCGAATAAAATGTGAAGTGTATTTATGTTATGTTTATTTTTGGTCCAGTTAAGATATCAAATACAGATATAATGGAAAGATCTCTATATACAAGGCAAAGTAATCAATTACTGAATGACTTACTCATCACTAATTCTCCAACATCACATTTTGGTAGAAGGCTGAAATTTAGTACACTGATTGTGTAGGTGTTATACAGGACAGCTTAATAGTTTTTATACAGATTCCTCCATAAAGGGCGCGGCCACGTTTTCAAAGTTACCATGTTATTCTTATGCAACATTTTCGTATTGGAACATATGTTTACATTTAGGAATGCTATTTTATAATAGCTGATCTTATTTTAAGTATTGAGGAAAAATTGAAAATCGCAAACTAAAGGATAGTATAGGCTTGTGGCGCGTGAGCGTAGCGAACAAGGTCAACTGAAGAAGAAAAAATTCCTCGGGTTGGATTTGCAAAGCATGCCGGGTTAATTGCTACAAAAGTTGTTCGTTTGGTTGCTCCTAATACAGATTTTTTTTCCTATAGAACCATTGAGTTGATAAAGTGGTTATTTATTGTTTCTCTAGTCAGATTTTTATATTAAAAGCATATTAAAACTAAATCATTAACAGACAATAAACTAATTGTTTTTTATAGCAACAAGGTAAATCGCTTATTTTTGTGAAAGGTAAACGAGTTTTAAATGAATTGAGCAGTATGACAAAATATAAATAATATATAACACGGGTCTAAAGTTTTTCATCCTGATCATTTTAGCACCTCGGTTTATAAAACTTTATCTGTCACAAATAAAAAAAAAATACAAAAATAATTAGTGCCCATTTATGAAATATATAATTAATCATATTACTTAGTACCTTTAAAAGACCTATTCAGAGGAATCATGAAACTAAATAAACAATATAAATTTGAAGTCTTACTGAGAAGCATAATGGTCTAGAGTGAAAAGATAGCATATTCATACCCCATACAAAATCATATGGAAGAATTTTAAGGTTTAATACTATATTTGGTATTTGGACAAAAAAAGTTAGATCATTGTTTAGGTGTTTTTGAGGTTTTCATGTTTTATGGAAGAAAAACACTCTTTCTCATGGTACGAATGTTTTCAGTAAGAAAAATTTAGTTTAATTGCTAGTTTACTAGATCTGAATGAGTTTATAGCAAATTATCGTAGTACAAAATAATAAGTATATATAAATCTTGTACCCCATTCCAAGTCAAGTAACTAATTCTGATAAAAAGGGCATAAGTCAGACTTAATTAAGTGTTAAGTCAGTTTGATGTTACTGAATGTATAAGGAATTTTTCTAAGATCAGATAAGGTACAATGGGGTTAAATCATGTTTGTATATTAAGATGAGGTTAAGTTGTGGCAATAAGGGTTTAAGTCTTCGGTGAAAGGAGTTGAGTAAAATTAAATTCTGTTAAACCGAAACCAATAAAAAATTAATTAATTACATTTTAGGACAACGTTTAATGTTTAATAAGAAGGTTTAAAACAATTACGATTAATAGGTATTTAACTCTTGAATACTGTTATTGTAAGCTAGAGCGTTTCCTACGTTTAGTTATCTTCTAAAGTTTGTTTTAACTGACCTAACCCCTAAAAACCATACATGGAAGAGTTTTTTAAGAATACAAATAGAAAAGTTATTACGGTATGGTACACTGAGGTTTTCTTAAATGATTGTAACTAATAAAAACAAACAATCTTGGGAACCACCAAGTATTGGGTCTTTATTTTATACTTTATACTTTTATACTTATTATATTTGATACTTGTTGGACAGAAAAATTAATGGAATGCAAACTATTACGTAGGTAGATGCTTTTCAAGTATCAAAAGATAATACTTTCTGAGGAAACGTGGTTGTTTTCCTTAAACATTTTCCGTTTTCAAAGACTATTAGACGCCCTTCTTTGTTGTATTTAGAAGAAAGACCAGGAAAATTTTGTCGTTCAAATGATGTTTCATATTCCTTATAGGGTCATAGACCTCAAGGTATGTCAAAATGTCTTGTCGGTCAGTAATATACTTAGTGAAAACTTTCAAAACTGAAGAATTAAATTTCAAATGCGTGGTCTTAAAAATGAGGATTAACATATTTGACAGAAAAATAAAATATACTACCAATGAAATTATTTTGATATACAATTCAATACTTTCAGGTTTTTATATAGGTTTAAATATATAAACTATGATCCTAGGCACATGTTTTAGTAATATTTATGTTTGAAATGTTGTTTTAATTAATTCTAGGCTTGTAATGCTTTTGCGAATCAACATTTTAATTAAATTCTTTGGAAACCATTACTTCTGATAAGCTAAGAGATAGGCTAGTAGTTTGAATTGTTGGAGGTGTTTGATCTAATTAATAGTAACTATCTGCGGTGGCCTTTGGAATTGGGCAATTGGAACTGTGTCTTTGAACCCGAAACTAATACAGTAGTTTAGCTCACAAGTGACAATAAAATGTAACAGATATTTGTTTGAAACAAGGTTTAACTTACTCGATTATAATTTTTTTTAGTTTAAAAAGGCTTACTGGTAAGTTTAACTAATAATTTAACCATCATTTGACTTTCTTTGGAAAATAGTACAACACTAAGACAACGGTTACGTATTTATGTTCATACCTTTGTCAAATAGATAAATTGTTAAACATTGTTAGTTATTATCTCAACAGTTCAGTTCCTTGAAATGTTAATGCATATATTTGTAGTTTTTATTACTAATACGAATATAGTAAGAAAATTACACGGTTATTTTAAATAGGCCAGTTGTAAGTTATAAAATGACACGTTTTTTTCTAGTTTCATCTAACTTAAAATGTTGTATAATTTAGACACTGAGCCCTTCTCTATTAGCAACCTTGAGGGGGGGGGGTACATACTGGTTGTCTCGGTTCGGTCCTGTATATGGCTTGCCTAACCATTCAACGCTGGGTACTAGTATTGATATTAATAATGTATTTTCCCTCCTCAGAGGTAATTTACTAATCATTGATGGGAAATTTCCGCAATAATTTACTAAACAACCCTGTTGAGAAAAATCATTTTACTGGGTAACATCTTAGAGGAATAACAATCATGAGTACGCATAACATTGCTACAAAGATATTATTCAGAAATGAGTGAGAAACAACCAAAGTGTATCAAAATGAATTTCACCTCAAACATGTTCTATCGGCCACTATTACTGTATTATGCTCAGTATAATTTGGATAAGACATGAGTTTTGAAATATTTGACCAAACAAAGAAAATGTCGCAAGATCTATCTTCCACAAAAAATACTCAGCCCTGTATTAAGTGAAAACTAGTTTACCAAACAATAGTTGAAGACTCTTAACTGCGGTCATAAAAAATGAACTCATCTGTATCAGATAAGAATATCAGTCTTTCTTTTTAAGGAAAAAAATTACGAATCAAAATCTTTAGATTAGTAATCGTGTCAAATTGGGAAGGACATGTTACACTAGAGTGCAACACAGTTCCTGGCGGTAGTGCGTGAGATTGTGCGTGTGTGCGGGTGCGTGTACGCGCTCTTGACCCAATGTGACGCGTTACACAATGTAGAAAGTTCGAGAACTGAGTAATGTGTGACAAGACGCCGATGTGTGACGCGGCCTGCTGTGCAGATCTCGGAGTGAGGGAATACGAGGAAAATAGTATAGTCTGGCTGCACTGCAGCAAGGGGAAATTATATAAGATAGGGTTAATAGTGTGAAATATGTGTGTTTGTAAAAGATATGTCGTCAACTAAATAGGATTACGAAGAATCAAGGAACTAGAGTTTGATTAGTAGCATTTAGTAGTCCCTGGCCGAGAATTGCTTTAATTTCTGGCATTCTCTTGATATTAGTCTAGGTGTTCTTCATAGATTCTTCACCCTGATAGGAAAGCTAATGAACCTTCACGCCATTGTAGAGTGATAGAGTGACTGGAAAAGTATCAACATTACTTGGAGTTATTGATTTTAAATGTACCGTTATTCTTGGTAACATAGCTCATCTTTGTTGATAACAATCGAGTATATATTTATAATCGTTTTACAACGGTGGAACATTATATGTAGCTATAATACCTATATTACTAGAAACTAACACGGTTGATTATTAATTATACAGGATAAAAAGGTAATCGATGAAGTCTTATCAACACGTTCACGAGATGGATCGGCTTGTAAAACCAACCAGCTGTGAAATATCACCTTGAAATGTCAATAAACAAGATTCGCGCCAAATTTGACACGCTGAGTCAGCTGGGAAATACCTTTCACCGATCAGCTGATCCAGAGATTCAAGGTCAACAGCAAAACTATTGTCAGCTAGAATTTCTATTAATTAAGAAATATTTTAAGTAAAATTATTTTTAACTAAGTCTATGAAAGGAAATATTGATTGGAAAGAAAAATAGAAATGGTGAAATTTGTTGATCCACTAGTAGCACCAATACTGAAAAACATAATAAACATATAAGTTAAATAAACATTATGTTGTAAAAATTTTATAATCCTCAGTAAAGAGCTGACGTTTAATTAAATATATAATATTTTATACTTATATTATATACTTATATTATATTATTTTGATACAAAAGATTTAACAACTCGATTTATTTGATTTGCCGTTACTAATAATTTTGCATCCTTTAAAAGGTGTACTTAAATTAAAATTAAGCAACAAAATTAACAGTACAAACCTTTTACAGACGTACCCTATAATTTAAACAAACGAACCACCAGAAAAGTCTATTTATTAGTCTTTATTATTAGTCTATTTATTATTATTTATTATTAGTCTATTTATTAGTCTTTATTTTATACTTATTTTAATTAAAAAAAAAAAAATTAATAATATACCAAACAAGCAATTAATTGCGCAATACCCAGAATTTTAATGGGATTGAGAAAAGAAAATATCTTAAATTGTTGTTTTGGTCAAACAAATGACATTATACTACCAGAAGGTCCCTGAAACTAAAACTAGCACACTCTCCAGTGAAAGGTTTCCGATTAAGAAATATTTGTCTGATTCCGAGTAAGAACTATATGTTAGATGATAGCTACAAGCCCAGGCCTACGCGCTCTCTTTGAGCTAACTTTGGTCGGTAAAACCCACAACAACCACTAACGCTCACGTGACTGAAATAAACGAGTTTACCACCCATATCTCGAGGCAATTTGATAAGTTTTCATTCACATCGGTGCAATACGGTTGTTAATACTCTGCAATTCAGTGTAAATAAAGATAAAGGAATCTAGTTAAATCAAATGAGCTTTGTGTATAATTATTAATTAACAAACGGCTAGATAATTACTCTATCATACAGTCCATAAAGTTTTATTTATTAATACAAAGAACCATCAGATAATGTGTGGTAATTAGCTTGTTTACTGACCTGTGAGGGTGTTGGGGAAGGGGGTAGTTTGGGGTAGAAGGGGGGGGGGAAGGGGTAGGAACTTCCACCCACATCGGGGTTGTCGACTTACAAGATTGGAGCGATTGTTTTAGATCTCGATCAAAAGATAATGAAAAGCTTCTTTTGACTAGGTCAAATTAAAGTAATTAATTACATGAATGAAGATAGTTTGTTTAGATATTATGGGTACTTGAGAGTTTGCTATTAATGTAGCAAAGCACCCAAATTTTAATAATTACTGTAAACCCTTTATACACCTTAATACCATAAATACACCTTTCCCAATTTGTTCTTGGCCTATTTGGATTAGATGTAATAATAAGACAGTTTTAAGAATGTGGAAACATGAAAAAGTAGTAAAGAGGGTTAAAAAGTGAAGAGGCAGAAGGATGATTTGTGAATAATGAAGAAAAAATAGTCTAGAAGACAGAAGAAATTTGAAGAAAATAAAGTGTAAAGGAAAAATTTAAGGAACATTTCTGGATTAAAAATATTGAGACGTTTGAAAAATTACATTTGTAGTAAATTCCATATTGTTAAACAAAGTAGAGGAATTAATATTACTAGACATAACCAACTGATTGAAATCTGACCTAAAAGTCAGTTTATCTGTACTCAATTAGTAAAAAAATAAACATGTTATATCTGAAACATATGTCTTTTTTCTTTGTTGGGCATTTTTATTACAACACGAGGAGCTGTCCAATTTAATCTTTATCCATAAGATTTGCATTGAAACTTCGAGAGCCGTAGTAGCAATGGTGGTCGATGTGTGACTTATGTGATTCTGCTCATCTTTCTAATTGTGTGGGCGGATTTCGCCTAACGATGCACATAAGCTGAGGAGGAAAAGGAACATGCTTATCTCTTAATATAGTTATTTCGTCATGCACTAGTCCAGAAAGTGGCCTACCGATGCAGATTCAGTTTCAAGTACGAGGCGAATCGGAGTACTTAATTCGATCGTATATCATCACTGGTATATCACTTTCGGACGAGTTACGAACAATACTTTTCATAATACAACCTTTAAAAAATATACAATAGCCTATAGTTTGCATAAAAGTTAATACATATTAACCTATACCACCTCTTACTTTGTTATTTATGTTGTATTTTAACTGTTGTCAACTTAGAGTATAGTATAAATAACAATTAATTTGGCTTGCTGCAAAGAAAACTATTATATTCCGGATTAGTTCCGAAAACTACTGTTTTCCGGATTTTTTACCCAACCAGTCTGGAATCTACTAGTTTCGATCATAGCTGACTGTTCCGGAAACATTATTTATCACAAGGGTCTGATGAAAAATAGATTTTTATTATTAGTATATGTCAGCTAATGAAGCTGCACTGATTGCAGTTATGCATACTGGAAATGTTATGGGATATTGAGTTTACCATTGTATGACTATTTTAGAATACAGTATATGTTTTATTATAGCCCTGCCATGAGGCTTCTAGTTCACATAAATACTACCTGAAAAACGTAAAAATTTTGATAACTAACGTATGCTTGTTTACCTGTTAGTCCAATTCAATATCTTGCATACCTACCTTTTAGCAAGATTTACCATCCACTCATGGAGTACCATTGTTTCAAAGTGACACTTTACTCTCCATTTCTTGTTGTACCATAAAGTCTCCAGCGTTTGCACGAGGTAGTGTACCGACAACATTGTGAGTCATAATATTGCGGTTCGGTCAGCCTTGTTGGTACCCTATACAGCTTCACTGGGTGTGGTTAAATCAAAGGTCCTTGGAACGGGGTGTTAGGTGTTGTCTTAACCCACTATTGTTGTGTAATCAGGAGGGATAATATTTTAGCTACAATCTTTGTTTTGGCAATGTTGGTTTAAAAAGGAATAATGAAAGATAATATTCCAGCCACAAAAGAAGGCAAATCATAATTGGAAACAGCTTTTGAGGATCATGTGGCATCGGGTTTTTATGAGCTATTATAAGTGTGACATTATAGAAATTCTATAACGTAAATAATAATGTATTATTATGGATATGTTAAGCATCTTACATTTCTTGTTTACAAGGTAATTTAATCTAGGGTTTTGCTCATTAATTTGATAACATAATAATGCACATCTGCTGATTCACAATAATGCAGTTTGCTTATAAATCCACTACAAAAACAAATCGTGGGGCCCAAATAAATTGCCACCTCGTTCACCACGTTTGACCTCTCTGGATTTTTATGTCCTCTGATTTGTGAAAGATTAGGTTTATTTATCCCCAGTGCCAAATTTATAAGCTCCAAAAGGCAAAATAATGACATACAGTGACGTCCTCTATTCAGGAAATGTAAGCTGAAACAGAAAAATGGATGTTAAGAAAAATTAGGTAAAAAGTCGTGTAGAAAATATACAGGCTACCCAAGGCGTACAAATAGAAGTGTTTTGAGTTAGTGCATAGCTGTAAAAAACTTAAGAAGTGACTTGTCAAAACAGAAAATAAAACTTTATCTTACCACCAATTGCTTCCACACTTTTTCAGGGCAAGACTTTATTGATACCCGGTATATTTCAATAACTTCGTAATATAAAAAAGGGTAACTCTTTTTCCTCCACACTTTAACTGCTGTGCCTGTAGCAGTAAATTTCCATTCCAGAGGGAGGAAAGATAACTACTTGAGTGAGTGACCCCCCTCCCTCCCCCCCAGATAGGAGCCCCCTATGACTCCCCATCGACCACTAATGATGACGTAACATCCAGCGACCTCCATAGGTCTCAGGTTCTAACAAGTCTCTTAATTTTCGGAGTTGCTCTCCGCCCACTGGGGATGTAAGAAAACTCTTGCATTCATGAGTGATGTAATTGTTAAGAAATATTAGGCCAACTTTCTCAAAAAATTGTTGATAAAAGATTTAATTTATAACTTCTTTGTAATTGTAGAAATTTACCTGACTGTGAACTCGAGCAAGAGTTTTTACATTTAGGGAACTGAATTTAAGGTGGTGATATTCTTAATTAGGTTTATAACTTTTTTTTAATTTAGGAACCATCAAAGTTTGTCTCTAAAAGCCTCAATTTTTTAGTTCATGTAGAGTGTGAAAATAAAAAAATTACCTTTTTACTACCATAATAGGATTTTGGATGTACATTTTGGCGTTTACCTTCAACACCACTTTATATTTTAGTGTATATCATATTCATTTAACACCAAGAAATTATATTTAAGAGAAATAAATGATATTTTGTATACTTTTTTAAACTCTTAACGCTTGTATTTGTATTAATATTACTAGTTTAAATAATACATATTTTAGCTTAATTTCTACAATTATAATCAACTGGGATCGTTAAATAACAATATATTTATTTATATATTTCATATAAATAAATATAAATACTCCATGGTTTTAGAAAAGTTCAAAACCAGCTGATTTGTGTTCTGTGGCATCCCACATCAAAAGAAAATGCAATTAATTGCATTTTAATTGCATTTTTCAATAAACAAATACGCTTAAAATGCCTTTCGTGAATTGCATTTGGCTAAATGGAATTAAAATGCAATTAAATGCAATTAAAATATATTGTTAATGCATTTTTGGAGCATTTTAAATTCAATTATTAAGCATTTTCCTAAATGTTTTAAAATCGTATTTAAAATACATTTTGCTAAATGCATTTATTGAAATGCAATTTAATTGTGATTGAAATGCAATAATAACACATTTTAAATGCATTTTTAAAATATTTTAAAATGCAATTATTAAGCATTTTCTAAAATGTATTAAAATTACATTTTAAATTTATTTTGCGAAATGCATTTGTCTAAATTAAATTTAAATGTAATTAAAATGCAATAAAAATACATTTTAAACGCATTTTTAGAGCATTTTAAATGCAATTATTTAGAATTTTCTAAAATGTATTAGAAATACACTTTAAATGCATTTTGCGAAATGTATTTCACTAAATGTGATTTAAATGCAACTAGAATACATTTTTAATGCAATTTTAGAGCATTTTAAATGCCTTCTTAGAGTATTTTAAATGCATTTAATTAGCATTTTCAAAATGTATTAAAATTTCATTTAGAATGCATTTTGCGAAACGCATTTATACTTACAGACTCATTCTTATGTAAAAGCTAATTTGTTAAAAAAGCAAAAAAAAGCAAATTCAGTGTGCAGATTCCTTAGCTAAAAATAGGAATATTAAATATATTTATGCTTATCACCACACAAAGATTTGTTGTCCTTAACTCTTCAAATATTCATGAATTACCCTTGAAAACTAAATTTAGTTCTCAGTTTATTTTAAATTATAGGTTGAGATAAAAGTAACAACTTCGTATAGTATAAATTTAATAAATTATAAACTTAATGAGGGATGACCTTCCTTCAGAAGGGTTGGAATTGTCCCCTCATGGGTATTGCCACTCCTCAGTATCAGTGAGCAACTGCGGCAATACTTCAAGTGCTACCGTTGTTCATTGGGACTGCTAGGAAATGTAAATCTATGTCCATGGATATTACCGTGGCTGCCACCACTAACTGGCAATACTGTAATATTTTAATGTCGAATAGTTCTTTAAATGCTATTAAAATGTGATTTGAATCTATGTAAAATATAATTAAAATGTCATTAAATTGCATTTGAAATGAAATTAAAATGCATCAAAATTGTGATTAAAATGCATTTCTAATCCATTTAAAATGCTGTAAAGATGCATCTAAAATGCGATTATAATGCATTTAAAATGTGATTAAAATGTATTTTAAAATGCGATTAAAATGTATTAAAATTGCGTTTAATTGGGCCAAAATTTGTATATTTAAAATGCAATTAATTGCATTTTAAAATATCATTAAAATATTATTAATTGCATTACAAAATGCAATTTAAATGTAATTAATTGCATTTTTAGAAATGCAATTAATTGCATATTTTTTGATATGGGAATTAATGTTTGAAAAGGTTAAGTAAATAACGCTTTCGCCATTAATGAACCTACAAAGCTTTTGCGTTGTAATATTTAATTTAGTTCCCTTTGAAATAAGATTTAGTAATTGTTTACTGAACTAACTCTTTCGGCCACAGTAAGGTATGTACGAGTGGTTACCAGTTACTTAATTCTTTAATAAGTAAAATATACACGAAACCAATATTAAAACTCAAAATTTATATTTCTTAGCAACATAAAAATCATACAAAATTAATTTTAAAATAACAATATAATTTATATTAAGACGAATATATTTACTATAGATCTTAATAAAATGTTTACTTTATATATTGTTTTATAAAAAGTTAAGACGGGCAGATACATTTAAATGTTGTCACTTTTTAGTTAAAATTTTTACATAGTTTAATTTGTCACATTATAATTTTTTTAAATTTGATTTATCAATTATAAGTATTTACACTATAAAATAAAAGCTATTTATAAGCAAGGCTTAGGTTATAGATTCTGTATTAGAGACTCCTATGTACTGCGATTATATTATTCACTTCCTCTTTTAATGGTATATAAAATATGCATACTCTAAAAAGTGAGAACACCATTGTGAAAACCACAGTTAAAAAATAATATGCAATGCATGGAAAAACTAATTTAAGATTAAAATTTAATCAACACTTCTAGATATAACTTTAACTTCGATATTTAAAAAATTAATATATACTGGGCTTCACAAAAACCGTGACTAGCTATCATAATCGTATTCTACACATTGAAAAATCGACAATGGCCAGTGAAATTTTTTTTCGATTTCGGCTTTGTTTAGATACGATCTGCCATTCTGCTTTTTAACTAAATTATTGTTATTTCTGTAACGGATAGTTATACGAAGTTCATATTTAGCGTTAGTTATTATCACACCAACGTTATTTTAGAAAAAGATTTCCTATGTGTATTTTCAAAATGGCGGGCATTTTACATTTTTTAAATAAATATCTCAAAACCGGTATAATTTATCAAAATCTTCTTAGTCACCAGTAAGTTGACCAATTAAATTGTCTAACCAATTATGCCAAGTTCGTAAGGATATGACAAAAAATAACGGAGTAATTGTGATATTTCTTCTAAAGTAATTTAAATTTGCATGCCTCATAATACAAAAATCTAAATTTCTTTTGCAAAAAAATCTCAATAACCCTGTTATTTGTTGCCAGATCCTGACAAACTTGATATCTACAACAAACTTAAATTTAAATAATTTAATCTTCCCCTTTTTTATGTATCTAGTAAAACGTTGATAAAATTTACCGGTTTTGAGATGTTTGAGTATAAAACTTGAAAATGGCCGCCATTTTGATAATACACAAAAGAAAAAAATATTTTTTCCTAAAATGAACATTGGCCTGATTAAATTTCATGCGAAATATGATATTAATACAATAATCCATGAGGGAAATAAAAATTATTTATTGTAGAAACAAAATGTCAGATAGCGGCTAAACAAAACCGAAATCGAAAAAAGTCACTGAACATTTTAGATTTATTTTTAAGCGTAGAATACGAATATACATAGCCAGTCAATGATTTCTGTGACACCGTATATATTCTTTAAATAGAACTAGAAAGTAAATTCACACGTTTAAAGTGAACCGCAAACACGTTATAGGAGGTCCCTGCCCCGTGTTAGCGCGAACCAATTTACGAGAAAGACACGTAACAAAGACCGCCGTAATGACATGTGGGCAACGACCTTGAAAAGAGAAAGGCACAAGGTCAAGGTCATTGGCAACAATCGGTCGCTGCGCTCGCCACTGCGTGCTGGCGATCAGTGAATACCAGAGTGGGCCAATTATATTTGGAGATGTGGGTAATTTTGGTTATGTTTGGAAATGATGGAGAGTTGATAGGCTGTGAAATTATATAGTTGGGTTTGTTACCTAAAAGATGTTACGTAGACATGCCATTGATCTAGGGACCAAGAGTCTTTTTGCTGTATACAATCATGCCTTCATAAAAACTTAGAATAAAAAAAATATAATAACTAAAAACAAACCTTACACACCATAAAACAATTTATAGGAAACACTAAGTTATCATTACATATAACATTCTCCTTTTAAATAAAAATTAAACAATTAATTGGGGTTTAAACTGATAACAATTTGAATAATATTAAATTAAACTAATTAATCAATGACAAAAACATTTCTTAAAACAATTTCTGGGAGCAAAGTAAAAAGTCTTTTTGAAATGTTCAACAACTTGAAATTGCCACAGAAGAACTTAGGCTTACTATAAGTGCGGTCAGTTGAATCTGTCAAAGAAATCCATTGTATATGAATTACACATATAAATTAGGCTTAACAAGTAATGAAAGAAACATTCGGTTTTTTCTCTGTAGTTTTACTTGTATCCCCAAACTATCTGTTCTTATTATCCTACCAATTAACAAGCAGTTATTTTTTCTGGAACCACTAAACTGATCTTCATAATTAACATTTCAAATTATTGGGATGAATCGAAATTTGTAGATTTACTTTTAATTTGAATTTCGTCCTTAGGGTTACAAACTCTTTAACATGGCGGTCCAATGCAAAAATCATGAAAAACTAAAATGTTCTCAATTTATAATAATAGTCAGATCTAAGAGGATTATTATTGTTTAAATCCTTACTTTCAACTTATCCTGTTTATAGGAGTTTCTTTTTGTATTTATGAACATTGTAAATCGTCCATAGGTCGAAATTCAATAAAAATTCCAATTGATTTGGACTCAACATAAATAAATAAAATACTCTATGAAGATTCAAACAATAACTGTTCTCCCATGAGATAAACATTAAAAATTTGAGACTGTAAAGTTTAGCCCTGAGGGCCGACGTAAATTATAATGCGTTTCTGTTCATCTACAGGATCCTGATGAACCTTAGAATACCTTTCCAACGGTCTCCTAGAATGAATACCAGCGAAAAAAGGAGGAACGATTTTGTGCTTGGTTATTACCTAATAAAAAGATTATTTTGCGATAGTGGGGCTGTAAGGAAGAAAATACATAAACAAAAATGACCAATAATAGAAAAAAAATTAAGTAAGTTATTTATTGATAAAATATTTACTAAAATAAATATTTAATTTTAATTACCACAGTTGAGTAGCACCTTATTTTTGTATCTAGAGTTATATTTATCATAAAGTTGTTACTTATTTTTATTTGAATTATGAAACTTAGTTTAAATTTTGAAATAAAATAAGGAATATTTTTAGCTTAACTATATTCTAAATACATTGACCAATAAGGAATTACTTAAATTAATCGTTGCAACGTTTCAGGTTAGTATGAACCAATTCTTTATCATTCCATAGCTTATTTGTTCTGATTTCATAAGATATGTTTCTTCCGCATTAAGCACATTCTCGTGGGCCGGTCAATACACAATAACATGATCATAAGACAATCCCATTTCCAAATAAAGCGCTTCGTCCTTACAGCAGCACAGGTGGGCGTCCCAGCCGGACACAGGATCAGGATCAGGATATGGACGCGACGCGGTGTCCTGCGTCAAGGATCAGTGACGTCATAGACATAACAGCTGAAGAATAGGAAGTGTCCTTATGGGGAACCGGTTATACTGTTCGGCTGTCTATATCCAGCGATCTGCACAGGTAAATGCGCAAACACGCAAATGGACCTGCAAAATGGTCAAATTAATATTACGTTGGTCCAAACGTTCCGCAATTACATGTTGAATAAGTGGCAATGAAACCGAAAGACCTTGAAAGGGAAGGGCCTTTTAATAATAGGTTCTGGGAGTTTTGTGGTATGCAAACTCAAACTGAAAGGAAAACAGGTCTTTGTTAAAAGAGGTTGTCCACAAGGTCTTTTTTTATTGGATTATGTATTGTTATTTTATATTATTTATTTGTATCACACAACTATTTAAACAATTATTTATAGTTAATTAATTAATATACTGTGATTCTTGGTCTCACCTAAATTAAAATGATAGTAGGAACTTAACCTTACAACGTGAATCTAAGTTTAATTGAATGGTGGTTAAATACTGAAATAATACAGTCAAGATAATTAATTATGCATGAAGAAATCTAAAAGGTTTGTTTGTGTGTTAAGGAAAAACATTAAATCGATCATAGGTAGTCGTATGTTAAGTATGATTAGTCATGATTATCACCTCTTTATAAGGAAGTTTATGTTATAAGTACTAGGAAGTAATTAAATCGTACTGGAAGTAATTACGAACTTTGGAAGATGAGGGCTGCTTTTGACTGCCAATAGTTCATTGTACTGTTTTCTCTTGTTTGAACGATGTTAATGGAATTTGCTTAAATGTTTTGGATAATAAGTTTCTTTATAAATAAATAATTATCCCATAGTGTATTTAAAATTTAAAAAAATAATCTTTTGTTTACTTAATGTAAAAAATCATTGAATATTGCTGTGAAAGATCTTAGCAACAACAAAAATAATCATTGACGTATTTTTATTTGTTGTAAGGTAAGTTATTGGGTTACTTGTAGACAATAAATGATGTTTTAAGAGTGGAATTAAAAAATAATTACAAAGTAGGCTATGAAAAGCAAGTAATGAAATATCAATTTGCAATATAAATTTGTATAAACAGTACATTTAATATATTTTAATTATAAATTGAAGTAGTTTTAAGCGTAGCTAATCGTTAGGTACACAAAAAATCAAGTTAATACTTTCATTTGATCTCAATAAAACCTATATCAATTATCACTATGCATAGAACCTAGAAAGAAAAAAAACCATCAAAATCCTAGCGTGATACCAAGAAATAAAACACTTTCATTGTTTGATCTAAACGATTTAACTGTGATAACACATATCATAATTATTACCTCAGTCACAACTTACACCACTAATTTTAAAGAAACTTCCTTTCAATCAAGGAATCTTAAATAAATAAAGAGAAGGTAGGGATCAAGACATGCAACGACCTCTATACACCAGGTGTTCTTTTGCATCAATTACATCACCATTCACTAAGACTGGTAATGATGATGATGATGATGATGTCATAGGTGCAAAATAAACCCTGTTGCATATAGAGGGCGTTGCATGACTTGACCTCTACCTTCTCTTTATTTATTTTAGATTCCTTGCTTTTAATGACTGCATTTTCTATTCGTGCTAATTAGGATAGATCTATCAGCCAAGTAAGGTCCTCAGGTGATCAATATCAGACACACTCAGATCAGCTGACTCATTGCCAGTGTTCATGTTCATGTTGATGTGTGAGTCGCTCGTGATGAGTTCGACCTCCCTGGCAGATCCAAAGTTCAAGGACCCCCTCCCCACGTGCAGTCTGCTCCACTCAAGGTTGAATGCACTCTACCGTTTGACCCTTGAACTCCGCAGACTCGACTGTGGAACAACTTCTCAATGGTGATTGGTATATTGGGCCGATAGAGTTTTCCTGGTGTAGTCTTTAATTTGTGGTCCTTGATGTTTATGATAATGATCAAGCACGGACGTCGTCGATTATTTGGGTGGAATTAATTCTTGGTGGTTGTACAAACCGCTAAATAAGTGGTTAGGATTATTGGTTGTGCCTGTTTGCTGTCAGTTGACGTATTAAAATTTTAACCTTTTGCCATAATGTATTAATATTATGGAAAAAAAACTTCACTTTAATTTTAGCAATGCCTACTGTTATATATAGAACGATATATTCTAGAAAGAATATGTTAAACGATGAAACTGTTGTAAAGTGTAACGATGAAACGTTTATAGCTTAATAGCTTACAACGACTGTATTATACAGGCTTAATATAATCGCTGCATACAGTACTTTAACAATGACCAACTCAAATTTGGTAAATTGGTAAATTATTGTTCTTAAATATAAAAAAAATCGGTTATCAACGGCCACCCATCCGAAACGTATGTCGCTTGACTAAATTGTCATTCATTCATATATGATCATACTCTTTTGAGGTTTAACACATAAATCAACCAACGTGGATAAACTATACATAGAGTGGTACAAAGATAGGGAAATTTGTCGCCTGATGATTGTTGCCGTTTTACCCACGATTTACAACCACGATTACCCGCTGTTACCTTGGTAACCAGTCATATATTTACAGTTTTCCAACCTGTATCTTCCATTTTACCCATAGCTGTCCGACGTTTATATGGTAGCCAATTTCAACTGCCTGCTCACAGACCATCAAATTAAAGTAGTTTTTAAAAACAAACAGTAAATAACCAGATGTTTTAAAAGTATAATTTGTAATTTTTTAAGCTTGTTGTGACCCATCAGAATAGCTAAAACTGGTAACCAAGGAAAAGAGCGTAAAGTGTGGGTGGTTACTAATGAAACAGGGGAAACCGAGGGTAAAATCAACAGCAGGGGCAAAACATTTACAAGTGTACCTGAGTAAATGAGTTTGGAATCGTTCCCAGATCAGAGTCGCCGAAGCAGTGACACAACTGAACTCGTGGACACGGAGACAGACAGACACGGTCACGCTGGCATGTAGACATGCAGCGGGGTGTCTACTGATCTATCAGTTCTATACTGATAACATCAGGCTCATGGTGGTTTCGCAAGTCCACACCAGGATATTGCAGAAACACCCGAGAAACTTCCTGAGGCCGATAGCACCTTAGGTGCTCCACATTTACCAGTTAATAAAAAATTCGAGGGAAAGTTCCTCCTGTAGAATTCAATATACAGCACAGAGAAGTCACTTCTCTGTTGTTTAACGTAGAAATGTCTAAGATGATCATCACTACATGTTAGAGTTACTTGGGATATAATAATCGTATACCTATGAGAGCAGAATAGAACGAATCTACATCGGTGTTCATTACCTAAAACATATATTAATTTGCAAGTTATAAATTTATAAATAGCCATAAATCCTTCTTTTACCTAAGAAATTAGTCGATTTTTACAGGTTCGATTCCGGACCCAGGTGCCATTTGTCATTAGGCTACAAATTAATTATGCTTCTAACAGCTGATTGATGTTGGATGGTAACAAAGATTGGAGTTTGGAGCGTTCTCCGTCAAGACGTAAAAAAATGCCTCTGGCGTAAATTTCTCCAAAATAAATAGTCGCTTTTCGTTATTTTTCGACAACAGAAATAAGATGCCAATTATTAGACAGACTGTTATTTTTATCTAACTATTAAAAAAATAAATACTTTATGTATTAAAGTCATTACTTTACTTCCTACCAAACACCATTAGCTCAAGAAAAAAAAAATTTTTTCACGGAACTTGGTACAGGAAATACAGGGATTTGGTATGACACAAAGACATACTAGTTTTGTCGTTTGTACGAATTTTACTTCTTATTATCATTCATAAACTTATATCAATCGGTTAGGAAGGGCCTACTCATCACTAAAATTTAAATTCTTTTTAAAAGTTGTCCTAAGATATTTCTCTTTCCAAACCAAAGACAACCAACAAAAACCCAACTTCAGCTAATCAACCTGAATGGCCGGTTGATTTGAACAACAATTAATGTACCACTTTTTAAAAGTTTTTAAATTTTAGCAATACTCAACCAACGTACAAAAACCGTCTCAAGTCCAATATTTTTCTTCCACACTCTGCCCAGCTCCAGCGCCCGGAGGCGTGGCTTGGGACAATCAACAACCTATAACAATGAAAGACCTTGATACCACGAGGTCTCCACCACAGCGCGGCGTAGCGGCGAGTCGGTGAATCAGCTGCTGCTGAACTGATCAGCATCGAGCCTAGAGGTCACCGGCAACACGTGCTACAGTCAAGTGTGGCTCAGTCATAGGGAGAAGAAGAGGAACGTCTGATGGTGTGCAGATTGGATGTCTAGAGTACAGTGAGAGCCCGTGATGAAGAAACGAGATGTTAATTGTGGTCTTATTTATTACAACTAGGGCTCCCCCACTGGTCGAAATTCAACAAAAACTCAGCTCATCTTGAGCATATCTTATATTTATATACTCTAAAACAAGCTCCGTTTGTCCGGGCAAAGTTTTTTTTCGCTCCAAGGATTTTTGATTTTTTGGTTGAATATGGGGGCTTTGCCATCAGAAATCGATTGGAGCTGGTCCCATAGCTGGGAAAAATCCGGTTTTCGCGTTAGAGCCCTTCAAAGATCCCATGTTATCCTTATGGAGATTTTTAAGTTGAACAAAAATCAGCTGATAACTGTAGATAAAATACAGGACTGGGGAAAACTGCTGTAATGTAATAGACAAGGGCTGTTTCATTAGCGGGTAAAACGATGTAAAAATGAGTACCCAAAACGTCACTAGCCTGATCAACTGGTACATGTTATTCTTATGGACATCAGATTGATTACGTCACCGGCCTGACTCAAAAGCGGCATTTTCCAACATCAAAGGAATGAAACAGCCCTTTTGTTCATATGTTCTCCGCAGTCCTGGATAAAATAAACCAATGTGTTACATCTTTAACCTGTGGTTTTAGGAAAATCATACCAATGTGCAGCAAACCTTCCGCCTGGCGAGTGAGAGGAGCAAACGAGCTTTATGAGAGAAACGAAAGTAATAATTTTACCGCGCTTAAGTTCGGTCCCCCTGGTACTTATACTCTAAATCAAGCTCCGTTTGTACGGTCTAACTTTTTTCGCTCCAAGGATTTTTTATTTTTTGGTTGATTATGGGAGTTTTGGCCACCAGGAATCGATTGGCGTTGGTCCCATAGCTGGGAAAATCTGGTTTTTGCGCTTGAGTCCTTCAAAGTTCCCTTTTTATCTTTGTGGAGGGTTTTAAATTGAACAAAAATCAGCTGATAACTGTAGATAAAACCAATGTGTTATATCTTTAAAGGAAAATTATCCCAAAGTGCAACACCCTTTGGCCAGGCGAGTGAGCGAAGCGAACGAGCTCGTCTTAAAAATTAAGAGGGCCAGTGAGTGGAGCGAACAAGCTTTGTGCAAGAACGAAAATAATTTTACCGAGCTTAAGCTCGGTCCCCCTGGTAATTATACTTAAAATGTTCATAACTGTAACATATGCTCTTATTGATTTGCCAGCAGTTGTTATCAGCTGTCTAATGATTTAATCAATTATCCTTCTCCTATGACCTATGAGATCAAAATTGAAACTTTGAAAGCCTGTAGGAGGAGCCCTGAGAGCCGTTGTAAATTATAATGGGATTCTCCTCATCTACAGGACACTATACCTTTTTAACTGTAAGCTTTAATTTTTCCTACGCTCACAAGCTTAGTAAAAGGAGGAAAAGAAACATGCTTGCCTATTGATATATACGTAGATTGTAGGTAATTGCTTACCTACACCGTCCCTATGCATAAGTACATCCATATGTCGAACAGTTCATTTTCCGACGGACTGCATATGTTTTTGGAATTATAAAAGTGCTTTAGACAACTTACCATTTTCAATTGGTATACCATAAATGTCTGATAAGCGTCTCATATAGGGGAATGTTATTTCCAAGCTTTGGGGAAGGGGAGGGGGTGAAAAACGTATGAACTTATGAATTTATCACGCTGATGCGTGAAAAACGTATGAAATATATTTTATCTTCTGAGCTTAAGTATTCTTTGGCATGTTGTTTTAAGGTTCATATAACTTTTATATGTTCACTTTCAAAGAACTATCTACGTAATTTTTTTGTAGATTTCAAATGGCAAATCAGTTTGTTGGGGGGGGGGGGGGGGGCGAGTGATATATAGCGAGCTTTTGAATAATAGGTGTAATATACAAAACCTACTCAGAAACGTCTCCTTAACTTATGCGGGTTTCTAATAGGAACTTCTAAGCAGCGAACTTGGATTTTTTAGCCTCAAGGGATGGGTGACAACTTTCTAACTGCAGTATCCAAAACTTTTAATTGACTATCATACTCTAGAAAGCTGTTTTTATTATAGTAGGTGTAGGTACCAAAATATGCATTCAATAGAAACTAGATTACAATTTACTGAAGTTCAAAGTATAAAATCATCCTACGGTTTGGACAGAAATACTGTACCATTAGTGACTTGGAAAGGATTTTTTAAAATTATATTAGCCTATTCTTTATATTATCATCAATTATGAATTACATAATTCCTTGTTTCACATGGGCTCATTATATAATTTTTTATGAAAAGCGAACATACCTCTCACATACAAGTGTTTTCAATACTATTTATTTTTAACCTTCACATAGCATAATTGATCATAGCAGTAATAATTAATAATAATTAGTAATAATTGAAATAGCAGTAAGCTGGAATGTGTAATGAAAATATAAAATTTATAACGTATTGAAAATATACAATTTATATCCAGGTGTTGGATAAGAATTACAAATTTCATTTTTAATCAATATACAATCTCTTTTAAAGGTTAGTAATTGTTAATACTACTTTATTCTTTCCTGTTGTTAATGTGTGTTTTAAATTCATAAGTATATGTAACGTTAGTCTCTAAAATCTACATTTTAAATACAAAACGAAAAATATTTTTAAGCCTAATGTTACATTTCATTTCAAAGATTTTATTTCATCTTATAGATTATTTTGTTCGTTAGAGCTCTTGATACTAAGACTTAATGCATTCCTTGTAAATTATACAACGAAACATTTACAGATATACTCCATTTACTTATACGTTTTTTTTTAATGCAGTTTAAATCAATTACAGTATATCGACCAATTTATAGAGATTTGACCGCGTTGTACCAGTTTGAAGTTCAAATCAGAATAAAAAGTGCCTCAAATACACTCACAATGGTGACTTTCAACAGGAGTGATGGTTTATTGGTTTACACATGAATAATTCTTATTCATGCTCTTCTAATGAAAATTTAGAATTCGTGAAATATCTACTCATAGCTTCCGCAGTGAATAAACAAAGAGGCTTAAAAGATAAATTGTTTATGCGTATTCACTGAAACATGCTGTGTTACTTGAGCCTTGCTCACTAAAAGTAAACAAGTACACAAACAATCAACGTTAAATCCTGTGAAATCGTATCTGATTAAAAAGATTTATTCTTCTAAAGTGTGATCATTTAGTTGGTAGAAGATCATCGTTACATTTTAGTTCTTCTTGCATCACACATGACTTTTATTATTAATCTATGATCTGCAAGTCGTCGAAGTAATAATGCATGTGAAAGTATTCTTGTGGCTTGAACACAGTATCGATCAAAATACTTTTCCTTGACATTCTTGATGAATAGTGTTTTATACCATGATTATACATAGTAATACTACAACGTGAAGTAGTCCAATGTTTTCTTGCTCTCAATCAAATTACCACTTTTTAGTATAAGAAAAAAACATGCTTATATTAATTTCCTCGACATTCTATTTTTGGAGTTGATGGGTTCAAAGAGTACAGCAAGTTGAAGAAGAACTAAATTGCCACAAGACTACAAGTGTGAAATCTAAAAGTAACGTTTTAGATTGTGAAACCTAGATTGAATTTTTTTTATAAATAACAACATTTATTAGTTACCTTTTAATTTATAGACCCTTGTCATTTAACAAACATTTAACCAATGGATGGGTAGCTAAGTGGTTATAGTGCTCCCCTTTGAATCCAAAGGTTGCCGGTTCGATCCTGAGAAAAGTTAGTAGCTTTTCAAAGGTTCATTTCCGTACCAATCTGCAATTGGTCATTGGGCTATAAATTCATGATCCTTACAACCAACCGGTCTATGTTAAATAGTAACAAGACTAGGGTTTAAACCGTTCCCCGCAAAAACGTAAAAAATGTCACTGGCGTAGAAAGGAAAAAGAGGCTTTGTTTGGATCTACTATTATGTTTATCTTACATTTTCATATTTTAATCTTCAACCACGCGCAGACAACCAGAGCAGCCTACACCACCATTCCTATCGAGGAGAGAAATCTGGTTGCATCAGAGAGCAAAGTGAGCTGAGAAGTGCGATAGTCGATTAGGATTCCGAGCGGGAACTTGCGACGCTCTCAGTGGAATACGGAGTGTCTTCACCTTGACACACTACAGCTGATCTGGTTAGTGTAACTGTCAGCTGATCACCTGACCAGCTGATTGTCGCTGGTCATTGTTGAATCAGCTGGCCGACATGGAGGACGTCGGTGACCTACTTGAGGGAGGGTGGAACTAGCGTGGATGTCGTGGTGGCTGTTAGAATACATAGAATACGGTTTTTTTACTTCTTCTTGATCATTATGACAATTATTGAGTAGAAATATACTATAGAAAGATTGTTCCTGTTCCCGAAACTGATCAATATCTTCCCAATATCCATCCCAGGTTCGTTGAAACATTTGTATGAAAATGTTTTAAATAGTTTTGTGTTTCTACGCCAGAGGTTTTTTTAACGTTTTGTCGGGGAACGGTCCAAACCCCGGCCTTATTACTATCTATCATAGACTATTAACTAGATAGCATCGTTAATTAATAGCCCAATGACAAATGGAAAATGGGTCCTGAAACTTTAAAAAGCTACTAATTTTTCTTAGGATCAAACCGGCAACCTTTGGATTCAAAGTACTGCAGCCACTAAGCTTCCCAGCCAATTTTAAAGTACCGCATTATAAATATGTTTTAAAGATCTACAAGAGCTCTTTCATTTAATTTAGTTAGCCTAACTTTATTTAAAAAAGAAACCTAAATTAATATTGTAAATGTGAAGTGTTGGATGTCTGTGAGTAAACATCATGAGAAAATCATTAGACAAGCAAGGCAAACATTTTTAGTCTAAAAAATGTCCAATTGTAACAGTTTAATTTTTTTTAAATACAACAGGACTAGGGCATTGACAGTTCCCATGTTATTTTTAGACAAAATTTTCATATACTGGAATATTATTTGAAAATATGGTATTCTTTTATTATGCCATTTAGATTAACGATACGTAACATTGGGCCTGAGCATTTGCTAGTGAAATATTAAACTTTTAAGACAATCTCGTTCGCTCCACTCACTCGCCAGGCCAAGGGATGATGCAATCTTCCTTAAATAACTTTCCAATTTTTTCTAGCTAAACTTTACTGTGAAGCACGATCGAAATTTAGTTAATCCAATAATAAATCAAAATCTTAACCTTTTTTCCGGAGTCCATATAGGCTAATTTTTTTTTAAATTTAAGTTCCTTATTTGTTATAAGCTATACAACTCAATGCTCTAAGTCTCACATTTTCCTATAACATGCCGAACCTCACGTGATCCTAGGTAGCAGACCCGCCAGCCCGCAGGGGCGATTTTCAAGGGCGCCGCCTAAACCGAGACGCGCCAAATGCGGACCCGTTATTTTCATTCGCTCGACTCTCCAAGGACGGACAACAATCACCTCCAACAATGGCGGCTGATCAACTCTGCTATTGTACTGTTTTAATTGACCCTACACTCTGAGTCATTGTGCATTGTTGTTGCGCAAAGACAACGCGCCGTGCTAACAAGAGAACTTGCTTTACAATATGCAAAGTATTTCTAGTTGCTGAGTGGTTTTTTTGTGTATGTTGGGGAAATATATGATATTTTTGTAGCCAAACCTCTTTATATTTCTACAGGCAGCTAACACTGCTTAAAACCATTCTGTGAATTTAATTAAAAATTTTATTTACTGTTTTATGTCGAGAGCTGTTCAAAATTTTCAATTTATTTGTGGTAGATTTAGGTAAAACTGTGATACAATGGATGTATCACAACTGACAGATAGGTACTGGATTCAGCATTTTAAAGTTTATCCGGTATTAAAATAAAAAAAGCTTGTAAACCACTAAGATAAGAAAAATTATCCATGGGTGTTAGGGAAATAAAAAATTAAATTTCATTTTGTTATTTAGGACTGTAAGTGGTGCAAAGTTTCTCTTTGGATTCAAGTCGAGTAATTTGTCTTTTAATACTTAAAACTACTAATGATAAGTTTAATTATTATGTCTATCAGTAATTTCCCAAACTGTTCCAATAGATAACATTGCTCAAACACCCTAAAAAGGCTAAGCTTTGTGCTTACACTTGTCCCACTGTTTTGAACGTTATAGTTTGGTGCCTAAATTAAATTGAAATTTAATATTTCGTATTCATTTAGGGTAAATTTATAAATTCAATATCCCATCACTTCAGTCTACGATAATAGTGTCCTCATCAATATTGGTACTGAGAATTACTTGTCAGTGATATGCTTGATGATGGACCCTGTAACACTTAGAGTCTGAACTTGCCATTGCTCTCTATGGGTTGTGTCAGTAAATTGAACTCTATCAGACATTGTTGCTTTGGTTGATTGTGACATTCAAAAACATTCCTCGACACAGAGTGGTAATGCTTATAGGCTTTTGGTTTTCATTTTCAATGGAAAATTTAGTTCGCGTAATTTCAATTTTTTTCGAGTAGTCTGGGATTGAGCCTGATGATGACCGGTTCGACTGGTCGAAATCGATCGCCATTATAAGATCTTTTACATATATTTAATTACAGTATAAGTGTAAATATATTGAGTAGTGTTGGAAGACGTTTAATTATTTCAACGAGAATACCAGTACCAGCACGTATAATCCTAATCAAGAAGTTATTTATTTACATTGAAAGCAATCACGAAACTACTGTAGTGTTAATACTTCATTATTAAGAGTATGCATGATACAGGATACAATGTTAGAGCTTAGAACAAAATCATCGAATAAAGGTATTTTCTTAGAGCTGAAGTGTATTGAAATAAATGTAGTTAATCTGTACCATCTATATGTATTTTTAATTTAATTTCGGATACCCTCAGTAGGAAAGTGATCAAGATCGCTGATATAAGTATATTTTAAGTTTTAAATACAATTTGTACAAATTTAATCATTGCATTCCTGTGTAATTTTATTTTTTAGGAATGTTTTAGTGGATTGGTCTAAAACAGGAAACTTAAACAAATTAAAAAATTAATTTATGTGAAAATTATGTTTTTACACCTTATGAACAGATATTATATTTTAAATTAAAAGCAGGAAACAAAATATTTTAATGTATAAACAAAATACTGTCCAACTAAGGCTCTCCATTATGCATTCAAATATAACAGAAGTTATTTCATGTTAATAATTAAGTATTATTGTGACCAAGGTTATGCTCAGTAAAAATGTTAAGCATCACTCTCCTTTCTTAGACAAAGCTCGTTCGCTCCGCTTACTCGCCCTCTTTATTTTTTTTTATTTTTTTAACCATCTCGTTTGCTTTGCTCACTTGCCAGGCCAACCAACATGTGTAATTTTTTGTATACATTTTTTGAACCACTGTTGTATTAACACATATGTTTATATCTACATTTAAAAGCTGATTTTTCTGTTAAATTTAGTAGCTATTAAATCACTATTTTGAGACAGGGACCTCACATAGTGGGTATTTTAACCTGAATATGAGTGGGAGATGAGTGTAGGATGATTGTGGCGCGATCTTGTAGTCTTGTTACTGACTAAGGCCGACATTCTCCTTAGAAAGGACTGTTAATTAATAGCCCAACATCCAATGGTATCTAGGGACCTACCGTTTGACGTGGGATCCAAACCACAATTTCAACCTCATATATACGAATTGGTCTAATTATGAGGATGGTCTTTATGGATGAACTAGTATTCACTAGTGCGGACGTTAATCCCCACTAGGGATTATCGCATCCACAAGCCATCGCTTATAACCATACACAATTTGTGACCGAGAGGTAGCTGGATTACAGGACGACGCCACCGTCCCACCAAAAAATCTCCATAACAATAACATAAGAATTTTGAAGGGCTCTAGTACGAAACCCGGATTTTTCCTAGCCATGGGACCAACTCCGATAATTTACTGGTGGCCAAAACTCCCATATTCAACCAAATAGTAAAAAATAGAGTATAAAATAAGAAATAAAATATTCCGTTAGAGTAATACAATAGATTTTTTCATAGAAAATTTGAGTTACTTAGACAAATAAAACCAATCAATTCGCCAATCCCGCACTTTAAACAGTCACTTCCAGGTAGCCGAGAGTGCGTAGTTGCGCGTAGACGTTGACGATGCGTGGCACGTTCCCACGTCGTCGCGTCGCTGGCACGCACGTAGCGCCACGTCACGTCTGTCTGGGTGCCACGTAACAGAGCATCCTTGCGTCACGTTGAATCACCGATGTAAAAGTGACCCGCGACATTCTGCCATTGGGCAACCGGACATGTAAACTGGTCACTGAGGAATTAGGGCTTTTCTAAACCTTGCTTTGTTTTGCAACTGTTTCGAAATCGGGGCCTGTGTTGTGATTTAGTGGACTGTCTATTGAATCTAGGGAGTATTCATCTTGTTTGAATGCTCGTAATTTTAGATTTTGGATTGAAAAAAGGGAGTGGCTTATTAATGATTGTTTGATTTTGTAATGGGAATTTTCCCTTCCCAGTTATAATGTGTAATACGTCTAAAGTGTTTAGGTTTATGAAATCTTTGTGTATAATGTAAAATTGGTTAAATTTTAAAAATGAAAATTTACAGTTTCTTTGAATATTATTATTAAACCTGTTTTTGCATCATCCATTTATCAAGTGAAATATTACATTATTCTAGCAGTTATTATCAATCCCATTTATTATGTAGTTTAATATATTGCTTATAAACTTAGTAATTATCTCAAAAATAGACTGGCAATAAAGAAACCCTTTATATTTTATACCCTGGACCAAGCCTCAAGTTTCTCGTCTTGTTTAATTTCAGTTTACCTTTTCTCAACCTTTATACTTAACGTATAAACTCCAGTAAGTGGAGGAAAACATTTGCATATTATCATTTACCTGACCTTAAAAATCTATTATTCAAGGAACTATTTTACCTCTAGGATAATTAAAAGTGTATTTTGGTAAGAGCCTCCCAACAGGCATTGCGTTGGAGGCCGGAGTATTTTCCAAAATAGAACTTCATCCTGGCTATAGTATAAAATTGCATGATATTTTGTATTTGAAACGCATTTTTTGTAGACCTATAGAATCTATATTGTTACTATTGTATCTATTTTTTTAATAATAATTATTATTAATTCACTGATTTTCTCGTTGTACAATAATTTTAATATGTATGTGAAAACTAAAATCACAAAACTTTATATTTAGATGGTACTAATTGGGCAATGGGATTGAGTCTGTTTTTAATATCGGCAAAATCTAGTGATGATGTTCATGATTTAAATTTTATCTTTATTCAAAACAGTACAAAGGAATCAAATTTAAAGCATAACAATATTTTATCAGACCTTCAGATGGCACAGAAACGAGTGCATGCGTTAAAAACTTATCATATGATAACAGTTTAAAAAGGAAAAAATAGTAACAGCGATAAACCATAACACTAAATAATAACTATCATCGATAAATACATTATACATTATGCAGAATAGACAACAGATACCAAAAAATCCCGTTTAAACCAGCTGATAAACAGTTTCCTAAAGAAATTCATAAATTCAGTTACTAAGTTCCAAACTTGTGTTCTAAAGGTAGGCATATTCAAAAAAGAAAAAACAGCTATATTTAAATACTCCGAATGAGTAAAAAATAAATCAATTTGTAACAGCTGCACACTAAAACTGTAAAATAACTCAGCGTTAAACTCTGAAGAAGATTTTCCAGGATTAATGATTATTTTACCATTTAACTTTATTACTGTACTAAAAGACTTCAAATTGGGCATGTTTTTATAAATGCGCTGTCCGCTATTATGTTCCTCCTGGTTGTACAGAGTCATTCACCCGCTCCTCAGCAGCCTCAGCGTTTCCTGCTACCCCCCCCCCCCAGGCCCAGGGGGCTCGCCTACCCAAGGTCACCCGACGTCCTCGACCTTCGCCTTGGCTGACTCCTTTCCCCGCCGGCCCGGGGGCTCCGCCCGGCGCTCTAGGAACCTGTAATGAGTGCCACCGGTGAACTACGAGCTAATATGTCGATCGGGAGGAAATATGACGCGTACGAGGAAAACCGTAGGAGGAGTTCCGGATGTGTGGGTTCGGGGAAAATTAGATCACACTAGGAAGGGAGGTCCTTGCGAAAATTTGAATGGCTAATTGAAAAACCTTAAATAAACGACAGAGGAGTAGGAACGTTTTAAACAAATAGACCAGACTATGAGCAAGAGCAATTTTAAGGACAGTTTTCCAGAAAAATGTAACGAGTGAACGTAGAAAATCAAAGACAAAACATTCTTAAAATTCACCTCTCAAGATAATAGTTGTAGCCTTTAGTATTTAACTGAAGCGATTTTATATTACTTAAGTTTTACAAATTAATGAATTAGCTTGGACAAAAAAAAAAAAAAAAAAAAAAAAAAAAAAACAGATGGACACCGGATAGTTTGTTTAATTAATGGACATCCGGCTTGCCTAACGGATAGCGTCTTGAACTTCGGATTAAGAGCTAACGAGTTAAATTCCCGGGGTGGCCAAAATGATGGGTTTAGATCACTTTCCCAAAAAGAGTTTATGTGCACCTAGTAACCTAGTGCAAATCTCCTTAACAAAATACCTCTGGCGTAAATATGAGTAAAAAACCCATAGGCCTACTAGGTGGCCCGTGAGAAAATTGTGCAGTTTGTAATATATTTCTTTTTATTTGTGAGGAACCCACCTGTAGTATAATTCGAATTAATTATAATATGACTAAACATTTACCTATCAATTAGAACATTTTCTTGTAAAAATAAAAAGTGGGGTTTGTGTTATATTTATGTTGATTACAGTGACATACGATCAATTTTTGTTTACAATCTGACTTAAAAAAAAAAAAAAACTCATAAGTTGGTCATAAGCTTTAAAACGACACCTAAACCTTAAAAATCAGTTCACCAGTTTAAGAGAAAAAGGGACGTATGAGACGTGATCTATATTTAACTATAATTCAAACATGTATATATATATATATATATATATATATATATATATATATATATATATATATAATATATATGTGTGTGTGTATATATATTTTCACACCCACTAACACAGATGCTCCTGCACAGCAAAATTTACCTTATTATTTTTAAAACCAGGAGGCTGGCTACAAAAAGCCATATGCTGTATACACCATAATGCCATATTTTTTGGAACAGCTGTATTATCTTCTGGGGAAGCCTTAGCGTCCAAAAGAGAAAAACTTTGATGTGTGAAATTTTAAACTCTTTTGCCTAACCTTTACACATAAACAACAGTATACCCTAGAGAGGTATAAAGCTAGCAAAATGGTTGAAAATGAAACAGACATTTTTATTATTTTGATCATGTACGTGTTTTGGTTACTAGGAGTATCTTTTTTAATATGGGATTTTTGGCCACGAGAAATCGATTGGAGCTTGCCCCGTGTCTGGGATAAATCCGGTTTTTTCCCTAGAGCCCTTCAAAGTTCCCATGATATCCTTATGGAGATTTTTTTATTGAACAAAATCAGCTGATAAGTGTAAATATGAACCAATGTGTTACGGCTTTAATACGTGGTTTAGGACGTAACACAAGTACAGCACCCTTTAGCTTTGCGAGTGAGTGGAGCAAACGAGCTTTGTGTTGAAAACAAAAGTAAAAATTTTACCGAGCATAAGCTCGGTCTCCTGGTACTATCAGTAAAAATGTTAATAAATCGTTCCAGGACTTTTGTAGGTGCAGTACTACTCTTTACTCATAATTTTAAACCAATAATTTATTTTATAAATATTTTCTAGTTTTAAACTTTTTTTAAATATGTATTTATATGATCCACAAATAGGTTTTGTATATAGACGATCAAAGGAAAGGCGAATGAACTGTCAAAGATAAATCTTTACCTGAGTGTCGACGACATGTCAGTGGCAAACCAAATATTTCAAAGGTTCGTCGTTTTAGACAATATTTAAATAACAAAATGAACAAAAACTAACCTCTGTAAAGTGGAGTGTATTTTTACTCCTTGTAGGATTTCAATCTACGGTAATGATTGGTTTTTTTCATAAACAAAATTTGATAAAACATATTTAACTATTATCTTGCATCTTAATTTTTTAATTCTTAGTTTAAAAAGAAATAACAAAGTTCGAAAATATATTTATGTCATTATGAAAATCATTACATGTCATGAAATAGTTTTCTTTTTTATCATTTTAATAAAGAAATTTGTAAAAACCATCTAAATTTAAGCTTATATAACGTGTTAACAAATGCATTGATCATATTTGTTAATTAAAAGATTTTACCCTCTATTTGAGTACTGTTTTTTTAATCGGCCCTTACAATAAATTTATATATTATTTACAAAATGACATGGAACAATGAAAAAAATCGCCTTAAATGCTATTTTATCTTGCTACAAGGTTTCTGCTATTTTGACAATAGTTTGTTTGATTATTAAGATAATAGTGCTTTTTCTTTACGACGTGTTGATAATTTTAAAAGTTCCCTGTCTCAGATTCCACCTGAGAGTCTAAAAAAAGACTAAAAAAGGCAAAAGGTCGCCGTAAAGGTTTCGTATGGACTGATGGAAACTATGAGTGCAATTCTCTGCGAGGGACTGCATAGATATATTAGATATATTACTCAAGATACCAGAGCGCTCACTGATGTGTTTCGCGTATTTTAAGGTGAATTTGACTGAAGGGGGAGTGCGATGAGTGTGTTGATTCAGATTAGATGTATTTTTGTTACTGACAAAGCCAGGAGATTGATTTGTTAATCTTTAATTCCTATAACAAAAGAAAGCTAGGTATAGATTTAAACCATCAAATAGTTTCTAAACTTTCACAGGATTGAAAAAGCATACTTCACTTTTAAAGGTGAGCTCTATAAAGAACTAACCAGCAAGTTGTGCTGTAAATTAATCAGTTAGGCCTATACTAATAATACATAATTAGTATTTAAGTCTACCTTAATGTACACGCTACAGCTATAGTGAGGAGCGATAATTAAGAGCTTTTATCATTACATCCATAGTATTCACTAAAAAGACTCTGAATAAAATTACTGTAAAATGGGAATTAAGTTTTCATATTTGAAGGTTTTAAATAAAATTAAACTCTAAGAGGTGACAAATTTTATTTCGTATTGCAAATTTGTGTATAGAGCGTGTATTAAAATTAAAGGTCAGATTTCCCACGACTATTTCAATAAACCAAAGTTTATTTTATATGTTCTTGCAAAGGAGCAAGAAAATGATATACAGGTTAGGCCAAAATCTGGAACCTCTCTGTTCTTATTTGAAACAGCTGCATGATTAATATTATCTTCTGGGATAACCTTAGCGTCCAAAAGAGGAAAACTTTGATGTGTGAAATTTTAAACTCTTTTGTCTAACCTTCATACATAACCAAACAAGTATAGACATCCTTGTAGGAAAGTGAACACGCAGAATCCGAAACACAAATGGGAACACCACGATTTATTTTTTTGAGAAGAATCTAGAAGTCAATTGATAATAGAAAGTTTGATTTGATCCATTCGAGATATCTATTCACCTTTAATTGTAGTTTCCATCACTAGGAGCAAAAGTGGGTCTTTTTGGTGCGCAATAGTGTTTTAAAAACGAGGATCCAGGGTTTTAAAACACGATTAGGCATCAAAAAGACACTTTTGCTCCGTGTGATGAACAACGTTTTTATAATAATGCGAAATTAGACTTTTGATCGTTAAAAATATTAACTATAAAGTTTTAATTTCGAGGTTGTATTTACAAAGTAATATGCAGTGTTTACATTTCTGTTATTTACAAACAATGCTCTTTATAATGTTTTAATTTCAAAATTCTGCTCCCTCAACATTAATAAATGAATAATAATATACTTAGAAAACAGCTGACTTTTCAGTCCTACGACCTAAAAAAACTCACCAGATGATTTTTCAGTCCTAGGACAATAAAGAATCGGTTTTGGTACAATTGAGAGAACAAAAAAAGGCAGATTTCGTGCAGAATGATAAAAACGAATATTTCGCCTCTACAACAATGACACCATCCTCGTGTGCCCCAGTGGGCCCGAGACCAGGACGCGGTAACGCCCAGGGTGCTGCCAAGTGTAGTAGGAAGCGAAGGAAGGCCATGACCTAGGCAACGCACCGCCGGGTATATAAGCCCTGTACAGGCCTTACACACCACTCACACCACCACACACAATCACCATGTACAAGCTTGTAAGTACCCACACTCATACCCTACCTCCGATCTATTTGGAATAATTTTATTTGATTCATATTTTAAACCCCATAAAATATTTTCACAATTTTTCAACTATTTCTTAGGTGTTCAAATTTTTTGTGAACTAATGGCTATAAACTATAAAACTGCCCTTTTTATGGTGAATCTAAATCAAACTTTATTTGAATTAATAACATTTTTTTAATACTAGTACCTTATATTACTGATTTTTAATTTTTTTACTGTTCTTTGGTTTTCATTCACTTTTGTAGTATCATAAGGGTAAGCAGGATGATCAGTTCAATAAGTTTAAAACCACAACTGAACATATCTTTACTCAGTAAACAGCTTTTTCAAATCCAATGCTTAAAATACTGTTGATTTAGTTTTGTTTACATTTCGTTGTTATTAAGTAACCATCATGACAAAGTGTGACCATTGTTAAAATATTAGAATTTTCAAAAACTTTTTATCCTCAAAAGTATTGTTTTTGGATTAAGGATGTTTCCAAACCTATTTTTGGGCCAAAATACTCTTAAATCAAAATGTTAAACAAAGTCCAACCGCTAGTTTTGATAGAAAATGTAAATAAATTGTCACAGACGCTTTTCGTCTTAGTAAGATAATTAGAGCTCTTTATAAACTGATAGAGTAAGTTTCTAAAAAGGTTTACATTTTGGTTGACTTTCTTCATCATGTAGACTAAAATTCCCAAGCATTTAATAAATTTTAATAAGTGTGTTTTGAGTTTGTATATTAATGTGAAGTTTAGTTGTAGCCATAAATCCAAAACATAATTCAGTTACTTACTGGAGGTTTATAGATGTATAATATATATGTATACTGAAAAGGGTTAATAAATTTATAATAAGCCTTCAAACAAGAGTATAAAAATTTGTTTATTACAAAAAAATCCATAGGGTTCTTTATATGTAAATGTATTTAATAATTATATTGAAAATGTGTTGATTTCAATATAAATTAAATTTATTGTTTTTTATTTAATTTTTTTATTTATTGTTTTTTAATTCGTCTTAAACAACAGAAAAACATTAAATCTATAACAATATTGAAATTCTTAAAAGAGTTTAGCCACTGTAAGGTTGGTAAGGAAACTGTAAATGAATTAAAAGTTTCAAGTAATTTAATAAGTATTAACTTTTAAATGTATAGACTAATTTCACAATCTCTAAAGTTCCGTTCTAGGAACAAATATTTCTCCATCTGTTTTAAACTACTGCTTTATAAGTTTATCCAAGATATTTCAAAGCTTTAAGTGTTTAGTGTTTTAGAAAGTAAAAAAAAAATCGAACTTGAATATAAAAATCATTATAGGAAGATATTTATAATATAATAATAATTAAATAAATTTAACTATCTCTGTTATTTGTAATCAAATTAAATTTATGTCGGTACTCATATGCTAAAATTTTAACTAAAACATAACTAACATTTTTTTTATTAAATGGCTAACTTTGTTTAAAAGAACTTTTATCAGACAATGCCCAATATTTTGACTTGATGAATCCATTTTCAGCAGACTATAGTAGTATCAGTGAACTTGATGTAATTTTTTTCCATGCCTCGTTTCGTATATTAAAATTTGTATATTTTGTTAACACTTGACAAAATAAATAAATAAATAATATTTGATCGATAAATCTTAATAATAAAAATGTTGGTCCTAAACAACAACCCTGTGGTACACCAACACTAACGTTACCATTCTCTCCGCAGGCTCTGATCACCCTCTTCATCGCCGCGGCTTCGGCCTACGCCCCAGTGGCCCCCGTGGCCTACGCCCCCGCCGTGGCCCACGCCCCCCTGGCCACCTCCTACTCCAACACCTACAAGGTCTCCACCTCCGTTCACGCCCCCGCTGTCTACGCTGCTCACGCCCCCGTCGTCGCCGCCCCCGCCTACAAGGCCTACGCCCCCGCCGTCGTAGCTCCCGTGGCCCCCGTCGCTAAGGTCTACGCCGCCCCCGCCTACGCCGCTCCCGCCTACCCTGCCTACCCCGCTTACGCCGCCGCCCCCGCCTACAAGGCGTACGCCCCCGTGGCCCCCGTGGTCGCCCCCGCTCACGCTCCCTTGAGCTACGGATACGCCGCCCCCGCCTACGGATACGGCAAGGCTTACGGCTACGGATACTACCACTAACCAAATACCTTTAATAAAGGCTATTTTTATACAAAATTAAAATGTTGACTAGGTTTATATTTTAATAAATCTACTCAGCGAAATATGGTGTTTTAGTTTACTACCCTCATGTGATAAGTTAGTGGTATTCATTTTATTGGTGCTTGAAATGTGGATTGATTACTATCACAGTGCAGTATTTAGCTTCTTTCATGAAGTTTAAAGTTCTGATTTTCACCGAAGTCTTTGAAATGTTTGTGATTGTTTGGAACTGGACATGTAATTTATCAGTTGGCTGGTAATTAATTTAGCATGATGTGCAACGTTTGATGGGAAACGTTAAAAATATTATAGGTTCATATAAAGTAACCAACAATAACTGGGTTACTTTAATGGGCGTAAGTGACCACTAAATGTTAACACTTAACATCGATGAAACTTTAAAATAACTAAAAAACTAGTGCCTATAAAGTTTAAGCTATAAAAGAAAAGACAAATTAAACTTGTTAAAGTTTAAAACATTATATGTATAACAATTTCAATATAAATTTCGAACGACAGTAAATGTAGAATAAGTGATGTACTGATGTTAAAATGTACTTTGAATGTACCGGTATACATTTATCAATTCTTAAAAAAGTAAAATATAATGTCAAAATATTGACTATTGTAATAAGGTGAGTTAATTATCATTTTATTTCCAAAACAATAACCTGAAATTTTGTCAAAAGTTTAGCTGATCCTGCGTACAATTATTTTAAAACCTTTCATCATCTTCACAAAAGATCATAAATGATTAAACAATTTGTATGGAAACATCTTAGTTCACAAATTAATCTAGCGAACACACGCTAACTTGTCAATAAACATTCAAGTAGGGTTGAACGCCCGTTAGATAAGATTTGAGGTAGGTTAGCGACCGCTGAAGCATAGCACCGATTGCAAATCCTTGGAGACTACCAGCTTTAGCCCCATGAGATTAATTTTTCTTCTTGAAACATTATAAAACCCAATGTGCTACATCATTTTCCTCATTTCAATCAACTCAGTGTACACAAAATATTTTTCGATAATATAAAATACGTTTTATTATAATATTTAAAATATTATTTCGTAATTTAATATTTTATTATTGTAATTTAAGATTTTCGCGACACGTAGTCTCAAGTTCATACATTTAAATGCCCGTAAGCTCCAATGATTATTGCCTTTTGATATGTTTGTGAAAGTTTAAGACTAATGGAATCATCATTATGAAGTATACTTACTGCAATCGATAAAGTTTAATCTATGACATACAAACATAGATAAATATCCACTCTGTTAATCAGCTCTGTGACAAAAGACGGGGTTTCGAATTAATTATACCAACAATATACCTGATTAAAACAACCCTTTCATTGTACATTGTAAATTAATGCGTTTATTGCTAAAGTGATTTTAGGAGTGTGATTTTATTATCATGAGTTGGTTGAAGGTAGTTTAGCATTGAGTTGGTTGTATGGCAATAGGGTATAATTAAATTCATTAGACTAGATATCTTTTAAATGACAGAAGCCAAAATGGCACATATTAATAATCATTTCATTATAATAATAGTTAATAAGCCATAGTTAGAAAAGATAAATCAATTAAATAGTGTTGTGTTTTCAAGCTATTCCTTTATCGTGTCTATAACAAAAATAAGTTGTAGTCATGTAAATTTAATTTGGGTAACTTTAATTAATCTCTTTGATTAAGGTCAATAAAAAGACAATGTGTAGAAAACATTAAAACAATAAATCTTATTTACAAAGTAGAATTTAATAAAACCTTGTGAATTTATTTAAACAGTCAATATTTTTAGGAACAAAGAAATTAATTTCAGATACAAAATCCGTATTGAAAATGTTTACTTTACATATATTTGCTCTGTTTGATTAGGCCAATCCATGATACTTTCTAAAATACGAGAGAAAGAGGATAAATCATTCGTTGGGTAAATTAGGAAGTTAAAAGATGATAAAAGTTAAAAGACGGTGGCGACGTCCTGTAATCCAGCTACTTGGAGGTCACGAATTGTGGATAGTTATAAGCGATGGCTTGTGGATGCGATATTCCCTGGTGGGGATTAACGTCCGCACTAGTGAATACTAGTTCATCCATAAGTACCATCCTCATAATTAGACCAATTCGTATATGGGAGGTTGAAATTGTGGTTCGGATCCCACGTTAAACTGTAGGTCCCTAGATACCATTGGCTGTTGGGCTATGAATTAACAGTCCTGTCTAAGGAGAATGTCGGCCTTAGTCAGTAACAAGACTACAAGATCGCGCCACAATCATCCTACACTCATCCCTCATTCATACTTGGCTTTAAACTACCTATTGAGTTAGGTCGCCATTTCAATAAAGGTATTAAAGGTAAAGGTAAAAAGGATCAGTTGTTTTTTAGTGTATGTTTTCTATTGCAAAAACGACTTTATGGAATGTAACATACCCGAAGCTCTTTAAATCTGCTTAAATCCAAAGCAATAAAGAAATGAGGTACTCAGTTGAATCAGTTTATTTAATATCATTTATTTCAATCAAATTAAACAAATTACTAAACTGTGAAACTTCTTCAAATAATCTTCAACTAACGATCAATTTAGATCAGATATCATAACCTGTTGACAGCCACGAGATTCATCAAACTTAAATGGAAAGTAATCAAACCTTTTACTTCCCTTGTTGTTTTTTTATACCATTATATTTCTGATATGTATAATTTCGATACGTTTTGGCCCTAACACTCTAATCATATGAGGTAATCACACCGTACGAACCGCCAGACATAACCAATAGACTCGTTCTCCCTGAACGGCTGCTCGTGACTTCCCGGCCGTCTGTCTTCCTGTCTGAACTTTGGCCGGGTCATTCTTTACCCGAACTATCACCTTCACGCACTCCACGACTGCCTTCATCCATCCTGCGGGCTGAAGTCTGAGCGGATAATAAACCCAGTGGAGTTATGAGATCAATTCACATCAAACAGCTGTTGACGTGGTTCTCTACCAACTTGGCATGTCAACAATTTAACTTAATCCCTCATACATGCTGTACACCCTTAGTTGATTTTTCGATCGTTTGGCGCTTTCTGCAAAGCACATGCGGTAAAGCACAAGACGAATGTGGCGTGGCGTGGAATTTTTTTTCTGAAAAATCCTCAGATTTCAGACTCACATTCATCAAGAAGTGCGAAACCTATTCATCTTCGTGCGCTACTTTGTTACATTTTGCCTGTGATTGCTTGCCACGATCGTAAGAGGTATTTGCCATTATCCCCAGTCGTTCCTTAGACCAGTGAGTAGTCATGAAATCCGTAAATCACTTTCATCGATGAGATAAAGTGGAATAGGAGTAGGATTGGTTAGGCCAGGCTAAGGAGGGTTATGATTCCAGAAATTTCGCAATACTGTAAAAACCTTCACAGACTAAATATTTTTTAGTTTGAGTTTGAAAGTGCTAAGTTTATCTATTATTTTAATTTCTAGTGGTAATTTAGAAAAGAATTTTGGTCCCATTACGTTATTCTTGCATTCCCTTATTTTGAGGTTATGTTGTATTGAGTCTATTTTATTTCTATTTCGGGTGTTATAATTATGAGTCACTCGATAGTTGGTATGATTTTTGGATTTTGCATGAACTACCACCTCGTAAATATAAAGAGATGGAACTGTCAAAATTCCTAAATTTCTAAAATCTTCTAAGCAACTATCTTTGGGCCGCAGCCCACTTATGGATCTAGCCGCTTTTTCTGTCATCTAAAAACTATGTCTAAGTTCTTTTTAGAGGAATTACCCCATAAGATAATAGAGCTAGAAAGACTGGTGAGATGCCCCCCCCCCCCCAATAATAACCTTTCCTCTTGCTGGCCACAAGTTATCTCACAACTACACTATACCTGAGCACATAGAAACCACTTTGATATTCCCTTTTCAATATTTTCTTCAGGGCGTCAAATAAATTCTTACCATCACAGATACCAGAATGTTTGTGAATTCCAGATATGACCGTATTTTTTCGGTAGAACATTTTACTCATTCCAGAGTATGATTAAAAAAATATTATTATGCCAGGGATGATATGAATAAAAAATCTTATTTAAAAGAATTGAAAGCTTAATAACTTTTAAAATATCTTTTAAATTTCTATTACTTACTTTAATGATATAAGTAAGCTTATGATTGTGTTATACTTTGTATAACTTTTTTACTTTTACAATGTTATTGCTTTAGTATGGATAAGACGTTCGGTGCTTTAAGTTGGTCGTTCAGATTAAAGCAATATCAAATCTCCTTCGTCAGGTCAACAACCGTTTGAAATATTGGAGGAAAATCGTATCTGTGCTTTTATAAATCGGAGATATTTCTGTGTTTACGGACATTTATATGGCTTTTTAACATTTCAATTTCTGATTGTAAATGTTTGATTCAAATATTTAATTGAAAACATAAGTTGAACAGTACAAATATGCTTGTAAAAAGATAAAACATATTTTAAGCATGTTATCCATTAACTTACAATTTTATTGGAAACATGAATACCTAGATTAATTTTGCGATGTTTATCGTATACCTACGCACTTGTCTTTAGGTGAAAGGATTAATAATTTACATGACTGATTACAAACTCAGAAATTAAGTTAAATTTAAAAAAATGCAAATGTCTAAGAAAGAAATTTTAAAACGAAATATTTCTCTCTGTAAAAAGTTGACTTGCTTTCCAAGTTTACTTCCAGAATTATTTAAAAACTTTGGCTAGTTTCAGAAGGATGATACAAAAGACCAGTCTAATTAAATTGCTGAAGCACAAATAAAAATAAAATAAACAAGAAAGCTTATTTCTTTCCCGTTTGATTGGACCTGAAAATTATCTTTAAATATTTACTTAAATCTTCATTAAATTCAACTACAAATAGAAATGATTAAGTAAAAATAACAGTGGGAAAAATTGTTTCTTGGTAGAACATGTTCTTAACGTCTTTTTAGTAATACAATTACCAGTATTGTAGATGTTAAATTTCATATTGAATTCCAAATAAAATCAAATAAACTGTGTGTTTAGAAATATAATTATTTACCTTTAACATTACCTTTTGAATTTCGAGCTTAATAGGAGTAGCCCAAGAAAATGTCTGAGATCAGAAAAAACAAACAAATAGGCCTACATCAATCATCATCATGTAAATTTCTTTTTCTCTTACGAGTTCGCAAAACATATATAAGTATTTCTATTAGATTCTAATAATTTGGTTTTTATTTTCCGATAAGGTACAGCTTTACTTTGGTTACGTTACAATAGGATACTTATTTATGAACAGACAAAGAATAATGTAGCTTGACCCATTTTGTGCATTTACAATAATATTATTTCTAATCACAAAACACAACAAGACGAAAGTAAAAAGTAAAAATTGGGCGGGATAAAATTTACTTGGAGCTTTTTCCAGATCGTGTTTAGTTTCTTTTGTAATCTGGCATACCAGTATGAACCAATTGTTCAAAGCAGTACCGAGGCGAGGCCAGCCAACTGGACGAAATACTGGCATTAATTATGCGGGTATGAACTAATTGCCTTGTTAGCTTATTAGCGTAGTTCCCATGCTGGCGGGTCTTGCCATTATGCAATAATTTAGAGCACTTTTATTTCTTTCAGGATCTCCCCTGATACAATAATTTGTACTGAACAAACGCTTTTTTGCCAGCCTAAACAGTTCTTTAAACAATACTCATAATGTAAAAGCATTAATAATATATTTTTTGAACCCTGGCATATACTTATTAATATAAGGAAATTTATTAACAGTAAATTTTGCATGAAAAAGTAAATATGATTTAAATGATTAAATAGAAATATTTACATGAAAAACTAATCTTAATCTAAACGTTAATACTGTTCATTTAAATTTTACTCCCTGTGCAATACTTGTCTTAAGCCTTCATTTATATAAATTTTGTATGGATAATTATGAAAGGGTTATTGTTGAAGAGGAGAAACTACATAAAAGACATGATAAAAAGTTTGGAAAACACATTTTTACAGTACGAATCCTTGTTGATTAAAAAAAAAGTAATCGTATGGCTTTTAATTGAGGGAGATCAGTAATTAACTGATATTTCTCCTCGCCTGAAAGGCCTGCACGTTTTTGTTTTCTATACAGGAGGACCAACGGCTTAACGTGAATCCAAAACACGGGAGTGGCCGAACGATCTTTTTGTCCCCGAGACGGGATTTGAACCCGGGCCCGCTGGGTGATAACCCCGAGCTCTACCACTGAGCCACGGCCGCTGCCTTCCTTGTTGATTATGCAATATGTGCATCTGCACTCATTTGGCCTCTATGACTTTGCAGGGGCTTTATTGGGTCTGCTCCACCGATCATGAAACTAATGCTTGATTGACACACACATAATCTATCTATATTTCTCATTAACTCTTAATAGTCAATCTGAGCCAAAAAGTAGTTTACAATTCTTGGTAAATGTATTTCTAATAATATTTTATTTTATATCTTAAATGATTAACTCTGAGTTTATTTTTTTAACAAATAAAACAGTTCGTTAATGAACATAGCCTATAACTGACTCTTTACGATTAAATTATAACTTTCTGTCCGTACTTACTAAATTAACTATGATCTAAATATTAGTGCAGGCCGTTCAATATTGAAATATCATACAGATTTTTTTTTTCTAAAACCAAGTAAGTAATGAATTTTAATTTACCGGTACATAACTTCCAGGACAGTAACAAAGGTAGTTTTATTAATGTATCAGGTAATGTCCTGTTTATAATTTTATTTTTTGGAAGTTTGCCAGTGAAAATTGATCAATCAAGTGCAACAATGATTTTACCTGAGATTGTATGACAAAACCACGCGAAAACTTGTTTATGAATAGAATGGAACAGGAAGTTTAGAATTTGTGGAATCCATTCCTCATGACACTTGATCCAAATGGCATTTTGGGTGTATGTCTAAGCTACAAAATATGGGCTCATGTTTAATTCTTCAAACGTCATTAAAATATATATTTTAATGCAATTATCTTATCTTAAATTATTCTTTACTATCAACAAATACTGTTTGTACAGGCAACAATATCGGGCACAAGGAATCGATTTGAGCTGGTCCCATGACTGAAAAAACCCGTTCCCGCCCTACAGCACTTCACAGCTCCCATGTTAGCCTAATGGGCAGTTCAAAGTAGCAACCAAATTGAACAAAAATCAACTGATAATTGTAGAAATAAACAAACAGGTTACATTTCCAAACTATGGTTAATTAAATTTAAACCACAAGGCAGTACCCTTGGTCAGATGAGTGAGCTAAGGAAACAGCACATTTGGGTGGGGGGGGGGGGGGGAGGGCAGTGAGCGGAGCGAACGACCTCGTCTTGCAAGATTTACAAGTTTACTGAGCAAATTCTTGGTCCCAATGTACTTATTTAATAAGGTTTGTCAGTAATAAAATTTCGTTTTCCATTTTGAAACGACCTGCACTTTAACAGATGTATAGTTTATCCAATAAAAGCCAGAGACGCTATAAAACTTTAATTTATTACATTTGGTATAGTACAGCACACAGCCTTTCCAAGTTATCGCTTAGTGAAGGTATCCGCCATATCCGTAACCGCCGTATCCCAGGCTGTGTCCGTATCCTAGGCTTGAACCGTAGTTGTATCCGTATCCCAGTCCGCTGTATCCGTAGTCCAGCCCATGTCCGTACGATCCGTAGTAGCTCTTGATCGGAGCAGTGTAGGTCACGGGGGCGTAGCTTTTATAGACGGGGGCGGTGTAGGCCAAGGGGGCGGGGTACGCCAGGGGGGCGTAGCTCTTGACCACGGGGTAGCTAGGGGTGGCTGCCTTGTAGACGTTGCTGTATGAGGTGGCCACGGGGGCGATGGTTTTGATGACGGGGGCGGCCACGTAAGAGTCTAGGTAGGGGTAGGGGGCGGCGTAGGAGGAGTAGGGGTAAACGCTGGCGTAGCCGGCCTGGGCGGCAACCACGGCGGATAACAGGACTACCTGGAACAAATAATAAAATTAGTATAAGCCAACTTTTTAACCCTTGGTCTTCCAGACAACACGAAAAATGCCTGTAGTGAACAAAAGACTGCAATGCAAGGCACCTTACGAAATTAAGTCACATAGGCTGACCGTCCAGAATGGAACCGGACATTGCTGGCTCAAGAAGCCATAGTTCTATTACTTGAACAATTTTAACGAATGGAGGTATTTTTGCAAAAATATGTTGATATCAGACTACATAAATTATTGTCTCTGTTTAACATGGAAAACCCCCACTTCACTGAAAGACCTAGTGTTGTATGTAAAGCAAACATGATTTTTTTAGAGCATAAATTTTAAAATTATGTAATTTTAATATTCTTGCAATAATGCTTCAAGACGAACAATTATTTAGATAAATACATAAGATTTGTTTTATGTTAGTTAGGAATGTATTCCAATCTGGCTTGTAAATCGTTTGGCTCTTAGACAAAATCTTAAAGAATAAAAATATTCTCTAAATATTTATTTGAGTTAAAATTATAATAATTTTTTTAGCCCTCTCCAATAAAAAATAAAAAAAATAAAAAATATTGTAGGCTAATATTTTTACCTTAACTACAAAATGTTCATAAATGTTTGATTTCAAAATGAACCATGTAATTTATATGTATTCATTTTCTTTCTTTAACAAATTAAAAATATTAAGAGTTACTTATGAATTCGTATAAATTAATAGTTAGTTTTATATGGTAAAAGTTGATACTTCAAAACAATTACAGTACACAACAACTAATGACCACTAGTATTATAAAATGTCCAAAAGTTATACTATATAAGTATGTATACTTTTAAAATATTAAATATTTAGTAAATTAATTATAGATATATAAAATAAGTTCAGGAAAATATATTAATTTTTGGACATCGTGTCAGTATTTAGTATATTTGTAAATCTAGGAAAATGGTAGTTAATTTATATTTCCTTGGCATGCTGTTTAGGATTCAAGTTTATTTTTATATTTGTAGTAACTATTTAACTAATTTACCACAAAAAAAGCTTTTAGTTTGCCTATCAGACTCCCTGTAACATTTCTAGCCTTGAATGTCGCACGCAACGTCGCCTGATCGTTATGATGCAACGCCTCGGGTACAACCTTCTCCGGTGGCAGTAAAAGTAACGGTGTAACAATAACAATGACAATCTAAGTAACAGTAAAAAGTGACTGAGATCTTTGATGGTTAAAACCATAAATAATACAGATCTAACTTGCAGTTAAACAGGATAAAGTTACAATTTAAAACATGAAGATTAGCTGTATGGCAAAATACGTCAATGTTCATTTTGCCATTTTTACTCTGTTGAGGAATTAATGCTTTTAAATGAATTTAAATGATTTTTTTTCAATAAATCTTTTATTGATCCGGATAATACATTTTTGTATATACTATTATGGTATTTAAAAGCAGAAAATTAATGGGAAAGATCTGTTGAAGTATCAGTCTGACCTTTAATGTTCATAATTAAAAAAAAGGGAATTAGCTTAGGAGATGATCGTTTTTTAGGTATAATTTATAAGATATAAAGTAATGACAAGCTTTTCTTAGTTACCTTCAATTTGAACATTTTTATGATTACTTTTTCTTCTTTTGGATATTTATATAAATTTACTCAAGTACGTTAAATTGTTATCTTTTCAATAACCTTTTGTAAAATCCGAAAGGAAATTACTTCTCGAAAACTTTGTATACTAAGTAAACGACTTATTTGTATTTTAGAATGAAATTATTTAGTTTAGACTTTAAATTATTTTAACACATCCAAATTTACAATACAAAAAATAAATTAAATTGCATTTTGATTGATGAAAGGAATTATTTTTTATGGATGATTCTGGTAAAAAATAAGTATGAATTTTTATTTATAAAAATACTGTAAGCATTATGGATATTATTAAAAATTAAATAAAATACATTTATTTTAAGAGAATAAATAAGAAAAACAGTTTTATGAATTGGCAAGTTAAGATTTGTATAACCTATTCGAAAAATGTTAGTTTATGAGTAAACAAGGTAATGAAAGCTAAGTTTTTGGCAAAGTAATAATACTTATTTATGGATAATTTAAGCTAAAAATATCGATTACAATTTCAGCAATTAGTAATAATTTATGAGCAAAATCTACTACAATAAGTACTTGGTGACTACAATAGCTAGTGTCATTTACTTGCTACAGAAAAACACAAAAAGTGTTACAAATTTAGAAAATTAAATTTATAAAATTAATATGTTAGGCCCCAAATAAAAAGTCAATAATGACCATAGTTGCAGTTAGCAGTTAACTGAATAAGTTTACTTACAAAATAAGTTTTTTTCATAAATTTGTTTTGTTTTTTAAAATAAAATTGTTTATTATTAAAGTCATATTTTCCAGAGCTTATAATGTTAAACATAATAGAGTTTTTGTATCAGTTCACATTTTAAGCAAGAATTAGTAAAAACGTAATTTAAACGTGCTTTTTAATGGTAAGAATTCAGATAATGAGTATCAGGAATGTTCGCACTATAAAGACATGTGGCCACAGGTGAAGTTCGCGTCACACGAAGTGGAGGTAATACACAGTTTATAAGGTGGTTGACTTTTACACTACAATTGACCAGAAGCGACACTCTCCTGATTTCGGGTTAAAAATAACACATTACCCCGTCGAAGAGGAGTTCTTTTACCTCAAAGCTAACCAACCACCTTTACAATTCGTTGTTAAAAACCCTAATAATAATATTTACAATTTGAATTTTTCACTTTTAGATCAATAAAATGATTATTCATAATACATAGATGGATAATTCCTAGGAGCTTTGAGAATTTATTCTACTTTACTACAAAGTAGATTGAATTAATGGGGTAAATAATTACTGAATTTAAAATAAAATATTCTGAGATTAAAAATGTTATTTTTTATTTAAATTAGTCAAAATTATTAGATCCTTTCTTTAAAAAAATGTAAAAAGGTTTGTGATTTCATTTTTCATGCCGGACTATAAACACGACAGTAATAAAAAATTATAAATTTCCTACTTTCAGACTAAAACAATACCAACATAAACCATGTAACATAATTTTGTTGTAAATAGTTATAGTTACATTCAATAAGTATAAATTTTTTTAAATAAATTTTAAAATAATTAGTATTTGTTAAATCACAAGTTACTATATGAAATGTAGAATAAAAATACTAATTATTTCAGTTTCTTTACTATTTAAAAAAACCACAAAGCGTAGATGTGGATTGATTTAAGTTTCCAATACATTTAATTATTTCGGTTATGTACGGTACTATAAAGTGTACTTAACAAATTTAAAATAAATATTAATGAAAAAATTACATTTGTTTTAAAAATAATAGGTTCAATTATTTATTTTCCAATAATGTTGAACATTTATTAGTAAATTTAGAATAACATTGAAATATGTTTATATTTAGTTTATAATGAATAAAACACAACAACAAGTTCCACATTTATAATAGGTTAACTATTATTATTCAAAATAGATTGTTTGCATTTGATAAATTTCAAAAGGTTTAAACGTTACTAGTTGTAAGGTAAATACTTACAATGGACAGCATGGTGTATTGTGTTGTGTGAGACAGAGAGACAACTATATATACTCTCCCCTCAACCTTGTGCCCCGAGCCCCCCTCCTGAGGAATTCCTTCTCTTCGGAATAGCTAATTACTAGCAGTAATTAATTTTCGAAAACATTTCGGAAATTGAGCAGTTAAAGGAAACCTCCAAGGTTTAAAACACTGTTAGGTGCTGTAAGTTGGTAAATTAACTTAATTTATTTTTAGCAGAATTAACTTAATAGTAGTTTTATCACTTGAGTCCAGAAAAGTATATCTCAACCAAGTGTCACATAAGCCAAATTTTCCTACCACTAATAAAAGAAGGAACTCAGCTAAAAATGCATAACTAAACCTATTCTAAATTAATAGTATTTTATATAGTAGTAGACAGACTACATTTAATTTCACTTAACCTTTATAGTATTTAAATTATAACATATGATTAATTTGTCATTTGGTGATTATGTCTTATCTATTTAGTTGATAAGCTGAAGATAGCTTTTAAAATCAAGCCGAAATATACCTATTTCTAATTTTTTTGTGAAGAGTAACCAAAATGTCAGCAATAATTTACTAAGTAATAACATAAACTCGCCATCATCAACCATAAACTTTAAACAAACAATGGAACAGGATATACAGGGTGTAAAAAAGTCTGTCCCCCCCCCCTTTAATTTTTTTATTTGTTGAGATAAACAAATATCGTTTGGGGGGTGATGGTAACTTAACACAAAGTACCTTTTGACGTTATCAATAATTTTTAGTCTTGCCAGGGGGACGGCCCACCAGGAGTCAAAAGAAAATCTTAAATGTAAGCATAGGTTGATATGTACATCAAATTAAAGGTCTCACTTAGCAGAGTACAATGCCGCAAACTAGACTTAAAAAGGATGACCCGGACAGAAATGGTAGGCGTTCAAAGTTTCCATTAAAATCATATGGGTAAAAATTAAAAATGCAATAACTTTCTTAATACTCAACCTTTTGACGTCTGGTTTGCGGCTAATAACTCCTAATGCATAGACGTTTAAAATTATGTATGTTGTGACAAAAGCCGAAGCATATCTCTGTAAGACTTCATTGGGGGACGTCCCATAGAGGATGTTTAAATTAAAAATTCCTTAGCCTCTGTCACATCATACATCATTTTAAACGTCTTTGCATTAGGAGTTATTAGCCGCAAACCAGACGTCAAAAGGTTGAGTATTAAGAAAGTTATTGCATTTTTAATTTTTACCCATATGATTTTAATGGAAACTTTGAACGCCTACCATTTCTGTCCGGGTCATCCTTTTTAAGTCTAATTTGCGGCATTGTACTCTGCTAAGTGAGACCTTTAATTTGATGTACATATCAACCTATGCTTACATTTAAGATTTTCTTCTGACTCCTGGTGGGCCGTCCCCCTGGCAAGACTAAAAATTATTGTTAACGTCAAAAGGTACTTTGTGTTAAGTTACTATCACCCCCCAAACGATATTTGTTTATCTCAACAAATAAAAAAATTAAAGGGGGGGGGGACAGACTTTTTTTACACCCTGTATAAAAGAGGAAGGATTTAACTCCTATGGAAATAAAATGTTATTAATTCTAAAAAAAGAAAAAAAACAGAATTAAGTTGATTTACCTAAACATGAAAAAAAGACGTTAACAAAAAAAATTGGCGTCAGTAGTGTGTTTTGGTCACTTTTAAAACCGGCCACGTGCCCACGGAGCCACGTGCCTGGGGCAGCTGGCGCCAGCTGCCATGTCACATAGCTTCCGGTGGGGGTTAGAGGGTATATATGAGATGCTGTAGTTATATTTTATGCCATATAGGTTGGGGTGGAGATGGCGATAGTGTTGGCGTTAGGGTGAAGTGAATTTGCGCATAAAATTAAAAATAAAAGTTAGTTCAAAATTGAAATTCGTCGGTGTTAACGAAACTCTAACAGTTGAAGAAAAATTAAGAGTTAGTTCAAAATTGAAATTCAAACTTATAACTGAGATGTGGAAAATATGTCAAGGTCATCCAGAGTAAGTTTTAAAAAATTCTATCCAACTATCACCAGAAATAGTTTTAAGTTGAAGTAGTTGGTGATAGCGGGATAATTGATTCGTGCCATGGGAGAGGTGTTTATCGTTTGAAAGTTGGCGATCGAATGAGAAGCGCCGCCTAGGGAGAGGGCTTATAAAATGGCAACCTTCCCCCACCACCCCTTCCCCCACTCCTTTAGACCAATAACCGGTCGCCGACTCTATGTGGTGAAACTGAACTAGACATGGCGGCCGCCATGGATAATTCTAACCTCAAACCTTAGTTTTGCATTGGTGAGCATGAGCCACCCCCACTCCTTTACCTTTCTTTTATATTTTTAAAACCGAACAGATGTTCGGGCAGGTGTTGGGGGCAGAAATGTTAAAATATTGGGGTGGAGATGGCAATAGCGTTGGCGGTCGGTTGAACTGAATTTGCGAATAAAGTAACTAGGGTTGAACTAAAAGTATACATAAATTAAAAGTTGAAAACTGAAATTTGACGGTGTTAACAAAACTCTTAATAGTTGAACAAAACTAAAAGTTAGTTTAAAACTGAAATTCAAATTTATAAATAGGATCTGGAAAGTATGTCAAGGTCATCCAGAGTAAGTTTTAAAAAAGCCTACCCAACTACCACCAGAAATAGTTCTAAGTTGAACTAGTTGGTGATAGTAGGATAGGTTGAAGTAACTTTTGAATTTTATTAGTGAACATACAATTAATGTGCAACAGCAGAGTTTAAACAAGTTGAACTTTTGTGATGAATTACAGAGTTGTAAATGCAAACACCGACGACGATGAGAAGGTAAATGCAGAGTCCCCAGATGATGTATTTGAAAAGCTTGAACAAATGTAACATTTCAAGTTGGTTTTCCCGTTCCATTTCCAATCGTTTAATTTCCAATTTCAATTTATCCTCTTCCATTCTAGTTACGAAGGGAACTTCATCCATCATATCCATCATGATTGTGTTAGTGTTTGAAATTTTAGTGATGTTGATAGTTCAGAAGTCGAAGACGGAATAAGAAGTGAAAGGGAGAAATGTTAGTTAAATAAAGAAGTGGTGGGGGGAAGGATGAATTACAAAGAAGTGGTGGGGGAAAGACGTTGCTCTTCATTATTACCATCAGTAGTGTCAGATGGTGCAGGAGTTAGATTTAGTAAACTGTCTTCGTCTAAACTTTCAACCTTATCACAAATAGGACAATCGTATGTTATTTCCAAATTCATTTTGATGGTTGTAAAATTATCTACAAGTTCTTGTAAAATATTAAAAATGTCTTGTAACTCTTCTTTAGAGTTTATTTCAAAACTAGAATTCATTCGGGCCAATGGAGAGTTGTTCATTGTTGGAGAGTCGGTGATGGAATGAGGATCGGCGCATAGGGAGGGGGCTTATATAATGGTGACCTTGAGCAGGCGTCTAGGGAGGGGGGCTGTCTAGGGAGGGGGCTTTTATATGGGGAACCTTGAGCTTATGATTGAATAAAATGTTTAGTTCTTCTTCTTCGTCTTTTAATTCAATTATTTGAACCGAAGTAGTTGTTTCATCCTCTTCACTCGATGAAGAAAACAATTCACCAGGATTTAAATATTGAACTACAATTCTGAACCATCTTATAGGATATTCGTCAATGATAGAAAGTAAGTTTTGAAACAATTCTTCCATCTCTTCCCTGTCAGTTATTATATGTTCAAACTTGATAAATTTGTTTTCCATGTTGTTAGTTAGAGTGTTGGAAGTGGAATGATTTAATATTATATAAAAATTAGAACTAGTGGTGGGGGGAAATCTCAAGGTCATCCAAATGAAGTTTTAAAAAAGAGTGTAAAACTGAAATTACACATTTGATGGTTCTACAGGATCGGAATACCAATCTGATCTGTATTTACATCTTTTTATCATATGTGTACAAAAATCATCTTGATGAGAATTGGTGCGTTGACAATGAGCAAGATCTAGAGGGTGAAATTTGAAACATCTTTGAGGACAACATGTATGAAAATATCTTGATTTGTAAAATTTGAAAGTTCGCAATTCCGGTGGTGGTAGTTGTTTTGTTTTGCATTTGCAATAACAAGATCCGAAGAATTCACATTTAGTACAAGCTAACCCATCCACCATCATTGGTCCTAAATCTGTACACTGTTGTTCACAACAGTAACGAGGTTTGTACTTGTATTTTTGCTCTTCCATGTTGACGCTGCGGAGTCCAGTGAAAGAATAAGAGTGTATAGTGTTGAATAGTGAGTTTTATGTACTGTGAAAAGTGGTGGGGGTAATTTCAAGGTCATCCAAATGGAGTTTTAAAAAATTATACCTTACAAGTGTAAGGATTATTAAAATTTAGGAAGTTTGTTTCTCTTTGTTTTCTTCAGACTTTTTCTCTCTCTCCGCCTTAGCCATAGCAACAAGTTCTTCTGTTGATAATGGATGTACTTCAGGAAATTTTAAAATTAATTTAGCTTGATATCCTTCTTTAGTTAATACATCTAAATCTTGGGTCATTTGTTCAACGGTGTTGTAGTCTTTTCCATAGATTTTTCCATCAAGTTGAATCATCATTCTGTACAACATTTTCTTAAATAGGTCTTGTCGTGGTGAGAGCTGAGAAGCAAATGATTATTTATACAAGTATCACATCCTTTTTATTAACTCACATTGATCATGTGATTCTTTAGTTGTAGTTTTGTCTGTCAAAAGTTATTCAACATTGGTAATACTTTTGGAACTTGATGTTATGTTGACCAGTTGGCGATGAAGAAGTTGTAGGTTGTGTAGAAATAAATATTTCATCATCGCAATATTTTGTTTTAGTGAACATCCTTGTATTAGTAGCACTAACATCAACAGTTAAGTGATAACCACCGGTAAGTAAAACTCGCATTTCGTTGGTTAAATCTTCGAGTTGTTCAAAAGTTGTAATGGTGTTGGTATCATAAGATGCACATTTGACTTTGAGAGACATCTTTTAGTTTTTATATTAAGCGATAGAGTGAGCGAGATGTGTACGGTACGAAAGGTAGTCGTAGACTGATGAATTTTACAAGTAGATTTTCGCTTTTATAATCACACACAAGTGGGTCAAGGTCATCCCGTGGAATTTTTAAAAAAAGCAACATATTGTAATGTACAAAGACATCACAATATGTTGCTTCTTTTAATTTTTTTTGTTTTTTTCTTTATATCATATTTATTGAAAAACAATTACAAACAAATAGTTACAATGTTATGTACAAACTAATCAGTAGTAGGTGTTACATGAATTGTAAGTTCAGTAGAGTTGTTTCCACTGGGTCCATGTGATACCAAATAGAGTGCGCCGGGTTGAATTATACGAAGATCTTCATTTTGAAGTAGTTGTACGAAGCGCTTTGGTAAGAAGATCTGAAATTTTGCTTCATCACCAATTGTATAAGGTGCCTCGCTCAAAGTGCAATTTATAGCATCACCTACTGAAGTTTCCATTTTCTTAATAGTATGAATGATGTAGTGTTTTTCTTCTTTTAGTTCAGAACATTTCTTCGTAGGTAGAATTGATGATTTAGAATGAGCGTTGAACTGATCAACTAAACTTTGAAGTAAGTTCTGTGATGCCATATTGATGTTGTTGTTAATCTTCTTGTTAATAAGAATGTCCGTCGGAGATGTTGTCTCTTCGGAGGTTTGAGTAATACTCATGCTGTGTCATGGTAGCGCTCTCACTTTTATAATCGACACTACCCCCACCACTGACACTACCCCCACCAGTTTGTTGAAGGAAATTATTCAAGCGGTAGGCATTCTTTAAAGCGCACTGCGACCTTCGATGTTTAAAACTTTTTGATGAAATACAAAGTTCGTTGAAGTAGCATTGGAAATCTTTATCAATTATTGCATTAATCACTTCGTTGCTTGTAAATGATTGTATCCAATTTGCTTTTTCCAATCCCCTTGTGTAGATAATTTTAAACTCTTTGCAATAATGATTCATAATGTGCGGCATCATGTTATAATTAATGAAACCTTCATCCCATCTTAAGTTGTGAAAATGTTTGTTCAACCATTTGTTTGTAACTTTCGCTTTAGTTGTTAGTCTATTAAATGGTACTGGAGGTTTGAACAAATAATGATAAACTACTGATGTGTTCATGTCCAAGATTACTAATTCTTTAATAATAAAATTACCATCATTTCCTCGGAAAGCTTGAAATTCAATTATACCTCTTTTAACTTCCATTATATGTGGCGCATTAGAAAACGAAACCCGTTTATTCATGATGAAGTCTTACTAACAACTGACTTAAAAATTGAATGAGCCGATGTTTATAACAGACAGGATTGTTCTTCTTCTTTCACTTCTTGTGCCACTTCATCAATATTAAAATTGGTGTGATAGTTGTTTAATTGTCTCCACATTTCAACTTCTTGAGGTATTCTATTAAAGATTGAAGTATCCACGGGACCGTATAAAATTGGAACAAAAGGTTTTTTGTCCAATGTATCAATTAGATAGTCTTTAATTATTGCACTTGAAAATATTAGTTGTTTCAAATATCTGGTGACGGGACCGGTAGTACAACTTAAAGTATAAAATTCTTCTTTAGTGAAATATAATTTAACATTATGTGTAGTTAAATCTCTGAAGCGAACAATTTGTCCTCCACGATGTTTTACTATATCAACTTCAATATTTGATTCCAATAAACTTAATCTTGTTCTTCTTCCAAATGTGTTGTTACTTAAATAGCACTCCAAAAGATGTAAATGTTTCATGAGAGATTCCCAAGTAATTTCACTGAAAGTAACCATTTTGTTTCCATGATTTAAAATAACAATTGGTGAATAATCCATTGATTTTAAAATTCCAACTGATATACTTTTTGTCATGCATGAAGAAATTGGGTAGATAATCCGAAGAAATACTTCTGTTAAAATATTGGTTGTAATGTTAACTTCAACCTTCTTCCTTTTTACTTCTTTTTCAGCTTTTTCTTCTTCTCTCTTCTTATGTTTGTTGAATTTTAGGAACTCGTCCATTTCTCGTTCAACTTGTTTTTCTATATCTGAACTATTATCATCCATTAGAGGTGTATTTTCTTCTCCGTTAGTAGAATTCATCTTGCGAATGATGTTTCCCATACGACGGTTGAAGATAGAATGAAGTTTCTACTAATTATTTTCTCGCTTTTATATTTTTCGTAAATCCTTGAAATTTATACAATTACATAATTGTTTGTTTTGAACTTGTCTTTCACAAATGAAATTCTAACCTCAAAAATTAAAGCAGATAATTCTAACCTCAAAAATTTGCAGTTGTTGTACAATTCTTCTTAAAGTACATTCTTCACAATTCCGGTCAGCGGTGTGTAAGTAACTATTTTATCATGTAGAATTAGACAGTATGCCGAAGTTCCATCCGCTACTGGTTCTTCAAATTCCATTTCAATTTTTATATCCACACTTGATGATTTTACCGATTCATTTTGTTTTGAACAATCGATTACAATTATTGGAGCCTTGGAATAATACTGGTCAGGTGATAATAGTGGTGTATTAGTCTTTCCATAATATGACGATTGAAATCTTGCATACATATCGTATAAAATAGAAAAACGTTTTTTGCTGAACATGACATTCAAATTGTCATAGGGAAAGAATTGAGAGTTTAGGAAAACTTTACAATTCTTTATTTTACAGTGATCAAATTGACCAGCATTTGCAGTGATAACATCTTTTCGCTTAGTTTGAAAACCGAGTATTATGTACCTTGCTCGTTCCAAGTAAGTTGATGTCTTGACGGTCCATGTTTGTCGTTCTGTCTGAGGTAGTGTAGGGTATTCATGAAATTCCCAACTTCGGAATGGCATCACAATATCACGGTCAGATTTCAACTTTCTCAATAATAGGATTCTATGTTCATCAGCCAATCTTACATGAGGTACTCTCCAAACAACTTTATCCAACTGTAGTTGCCATTCCAGTTTATCTTCCGTAGTTGCAGGGTCTGCAAGTATCAAGTCCTTATTAGTTGAAGATCTGAGTAATACTAATTCTTGTTTGACATTTATTATTACCCGTTTGTAATCTTCAGCGAATCCCAAAAGCAATCGTAAAGGTACATGAAAATCAAAGTGACCGTTGGAAGCTGGTGTTATAGTGTCTTTATCGGGGGCAACCCATCCGGCGGTGACTATTGAATTCTTCTCATGCGGTGTTAATGATGTTAATCCTTTCAATGTCGTTGTTAAACCAACCTTTTTTGTTGAATCAACCGTCACCCCTGATATTTCATATCTTATTTCATCAAAAAGATATGCCATCGGGTTATTTATAAAAGGAACTGTTGAAGCAGTTTTTCCATCCAATTTTAATACCCGTCCTTCGATGTACAAGTAACTTTCACACGGTAAAGTGTAAATATCTTGTTGTTGAATGGGGATCCTTATTTCATCGTTATTGTTTAATTTTGATGAAGTGTAAGGGTTGTGCGTGTGATATTCCTTCTCCCATAGTGTTTCGTCGAACGTTGGTCCTTGAGATATATCCAGGATATCCATCGCTGTTAAGTTTCAATCCAATCTTCTGTAGAAAACGAATGTTGTCCGATGTTAACTCTTCCAATGTTGAGGAGCTACTGAGCTCCCGACTCTTCCGTTGCGGTTTAAATGATAATCCCATGTTGACTTTTATGTTGCTGCTCTGATGTGTATCCGTATAGTAATTGTTTCTCCTCTAAAGTCAACACTATGACCGTCTTGATCCAATATGTTCAGTACGATGTCTGAAATGAAACTGGTGTTTAACGGTAGGTATATCAAGTTTTGTGGCTTCTCAACAATTTTAAAACCGGGAGCCACTGTTGGATAAAATGTATGTAAAATATGTTGATTAACTCCATCTCTATACGATCCGTGTATAATGTTGCACGTGACATCGATACTATTTACTTTCAATATTGTTACAGTTGAATCACCTGAATGAGTAGTTCCAGGAGTTAAGATTTTCTTTTTTGTATCTGTAAATCCAAGTAAACTGCCAATCGACTGTTCCAAGCTGACATCAATATAATATTTTGAAGTTATTTCTGCTTTTAAAGTATTATTGTTTCCTTTAACGGTAATATTGTCTTCTCCGAGTTGTTTCTGTAATAATTGGTTTATATCATCAATTTCATAAGCTCCAGTAGGAAATGTAATTATTTTTAATTCTGAGTATTTTCCTGTAGCATCCTTAGTTTCATAATAATGTAGTAAATTATTCTTCCCTTCCGTAACATTGGGAATTGAGTTGTAGGTAGTCAAATCAAGTAATGCCGCTTCCCATAATCGTTCCTTGGATAGACGCAATGCTGGGAACAGCGTACTTTTCAATGTGGATGAATTTCCACTCAATGACACTGTATACGATGACATCTTAAAGCTGACTGACACTTTTCGCTAGAAACTCCAAACATAAATGCCCACATATTTCAGTATTGTTAGGTTGTTCTTTTTTGTAATTGTAAAAAATGTTTTTTGAGTTTCGAAAATAATGTTGAAGTTCTTTTGGCGGTGGTAGATTGCCAAAACTGTCAAAGTAGTAAACGGTTTGTCCAAGCTTTTTATAGCATACCCAATGAGTACCTGGACCATAGGTGGAATCCAAATTTACTATTCCAGTTTCATTTTTCCATATTTTAGTTGGTAATGCATCTTTCATAAAAACTCCTCGAAAGAATGGTATTTTCAAACATTTCACATAATCATTTAACTGATGATTTGTTAAGGCTTTATTTGGAATTATCAATTGACTCTTCTTATTTAGTACACACGGTATGGTCTTAGGTATAAACCTGCTCCGTTTTTTACCATTTGCCAAACAGAAGTCTTCTTTACATTTGGCTTATGAGTTCTACGACGTCCTTTTTTAATGTTTCCACCTCTTTTGGGAGCGCCTTTCTTTGCAGGTCTTCCTCTGCGACGTTTTCCACCACCTAACTTTGCTTTCGTCTTCATGGCTGTAGTTACTGCCCAAGCCGATGCTTTTTCTGCAATACTTGCGTCACTTGATTTTACTCTTTGCCAAGCTTTTTCCGCTAGAATTTTATCTGCTATTGATCTATTTGTTGAATCTTTATACTTTGAATATGCTATATCGTGTTCCTTGCAAGCTTGATCTAATTTATTAATTCCAGGATCTCCTCTTGCTAAACGCTTTGCCAATTTAGTTCCAGGTCCACAATATTGATAACCTCCGGGCAGATGTAATTCGTATGGTAAAGCGTCTATTGTTCGATTTACAACAGCACCAACTGGAATCCGTCTAAGCAGGGATAATGCAGCTGATGTTATACCACGTCCTCTCTTGCCGCTGTCTTGACGATGACTGAGCGATACGGTCTTCATTATGTTGTCTTATATAACTGGCGTGTTTACTCCACGAGATACTTTACACAAATGAATAACTTGTGCAAAATCTTTTATATTTAAAGACTTAGTTATTCAAATTAATTATATATTGATTTATAATTCTATTTTTAATCCAAGCTTCCCGTTCATCGGGTTGAATTATCACATGACTCGTTGTACTAGCTATATGATTATGGGTATCAATAAGTAAATTGCCCACTATTCTTATTAAACAATCTAAATTTACAGCATCTTTTGGATGTTGAGGATCATGTAATTGCATAATACGTTTATCATTACATGTGTAAGCTGTTGAATCACTTTTTGATGTTTTTATGACTTGTCCAATAGTAGCAGCATCATTTGAATCTTCACCTGGTAAAATATTAATTATTTTCTTCATCTTTGCATCATATTTAGTCCCAAAGTGTTTATCCCAAGTTATTGTTTGTTTCATTGTAACACAATCATTTTCTTCGTAACCAGGATAAATATCTTTTATTCTTCTATTACGACCATTGTATGTACCTAATGTACCACCAGTAGCAATTAATGTTTGCACCATTAGAGGTACATCTGTATCTTTTATACCAAATCTTCCATTTGTTATTGTTTTACGTCCTGCATCCCATTTATCATTATTTCCTTGCATTAAATTAAACTTTTCATTTCCATGTATAAATTTATCTCCCTGCTTTAACACGGCATCTTCATGTTTTACAAAATTGGATGTTTCCTTTTTTAATTCTTTAGATAATTGTTCCATAGTAACAGCATCTTTTGGTTGAGAACCAAACTTTACATTTGTCAATGTTTTACCATGACAATCAATTCCATTAACATCTTGTAAAATACAGTTGTCCTTGATGTATTTTAGGTTTACAGCATCACCGTCTTCCTTTGGGTATCCAATGTCATTTATAATAAATTTATAAAAAGAAAATCCATGTTCAGTTTTTTCCGGTATTATAGAATGTAAATATTCTTTATTAACTGAATCTTTATTATTTTTGGGATTTCCCACGTTGGTTATTCTATAATTTCCAGCATCATACGTTTGTCCATCTTTTAAGTTATTACCCCATTGCAATTTTAAAGTATTTGAAAGTTCAGATAATAAGTACTCTTTAGTAATTGCATCAGAACTTTCAGTTGGTTTACCAACATTAATTATTCTATGTGATTTAACATTGTAAGTATTCTTATGTAATTTCAATGATGTTGAAGTAGCTTCTTTTACTGTCTTCAAATTTGCTCCATCAGTATCTTCTTCTGGATCTTTAACTAGTTTTAAACGTTTATTACTTATGCTATAGTCACCTTCAGGTGTTTGCGGTAATCCACTTCTTTTTCTGTCTTCTCCAACTTGTACTCCTAACGCGGAGTACCGTCCGAACTTGTCGACGCTCATGTTAGAACTGATACGTCTTACGCTTGCAACTCTTTTATATCCGCGGACAATTATACAACTATACCACGATTCCTAAGTTCATCAACTAGAGCCACCCATTCATTATTCAAACCCGTATGACCGGCTTCCATGGCTTCATGCAATAGTCTCATTCGGTCAACCAATTTATTGATGTCGTTGTAGTAAATCACATTTGTATTGTATAGATTTTTCATCAATCCTTTACCAGAGGTTGAAGTATCTCCTTTACTCTTTTTACCATGTTGTTCAAGAAGTGATAAATCCATAAGTGATAAAGATTTTCTTTTCAATGGTTGTCTCACCGCTGGAGCAGTACGTAATGTGGGCAATTTTCGTGGAGGAAACAACTTTTTTATAACAATGTTATATTTTGTTGCACGTGAACGATTAATCATTGCATCCTTTAAGTAGTTTCTCTTATGAGCGTTAGTATTTTGTAAAATCTCTTTAAAAACACTTAAATCTTTGGATGAATATCTTAGTGGTATATTTTTAAAAATTAATTCATATAATCCTTTTGTTCCTTTATATCTATGCTCACCAATAATGATGTAATCGTCTTGAGTTATTTCAAGCTTTGAATCACCAATCTTTAATTCATTCCCATCAATTCTTGCTCCGTATATGTGTGATCTACTCAAATTCGGATTTGATTTCATGTCATGTAGCATTTTCATTATATATTTTCTTCCAAGAGGTCCATGTTGTAATATATCGCTACTCAATTGAGTTAAATTTGGAATAGATTGTTCAGCTTCAGGTATTGGCTGTTCTTCTCCCTTTTCAACAATTGGTTCTTCTTCTTCTTTTGCTTCTTCTTGCTCACTAGCACTTGTGTATGAATCATCATCTTCTTCTTTTTTTAATGCTTGTACTTCTTGTTTAGAAACTGGTAGTAAAACATCTCCTTCATAACGAGGTTTACCAATAGTTTCTGATATCTGTTTTAAAGGTTCCGTAATAGGTTTAAATGTAGTCTCTAGAAATTCTTCTCTTTCACTTAAACCCATCCTCAATGCACGATTCTTCATCCTAATAGAATCACTGAGTGATTTTATTTCTTTTAATAGTTTTTCTTGATTCACCATGTTTACACTGTGAAGTTCAACGTGTAACTAGATGTAGCATCGGTAGTTCAACGCATAAATACAAATTTATCCAACCCTATACGATATCTACCATTTTTAATATCTTCTTCCTTCATAATAACGAGAAAGCTATATTTCTCATTCCATGCTTTGCCACACATCTCTTTAAATTTTTCAAATGGCATATCCGCATTTACATGATCATTATATATATGCTTTAAATTTGTTTCATCTTGCTTGAAGATGATCAACATATTTGCATTGTCTCTTATAAGTTGTTTTGGAATTTTACTGTATGTTTGACCAATGTAAATGCTATCAATATTATGATGTCTTCCCATAGCAAAATAATTCCTTATTGTGTCATGATTTTCACAAGAAACATCGTCAAATATAAAAATAGAAAATGGTTTTGCTTCATTTGGTTGCATAATTGTTTCACTGGCATTAAACTTGTAAAAATTTACTTCAGGTACACTTGCAAGTACTTTATCCAATAATTGATATTTTGGTTGTTGCAATGATTTTGAAAAAATGTATATATTGTTAAAACGCAATCCTTTAGGATTAGTTATAAGGTTAAAAACAACATTAGTTTTTCCACAATTTGAAGGACCAGTTATTAGACACCTTATCGTATTTGGTAGTAATTCACCATGTTTTCCATAATTTAACTTATCATTGTCAACTGTCAATTCATCAATGTTATTGATATTAAATCGATCTTTTTGTTGTACAATCTCCATCTTGTATAAAGGTTAAACACACAATGAGCTATTAAACAACTATACTAAGTCTTTTGAAGGAATCCAAGAGTCTTCACTTTTATCAAACCCTAACCACCGGACTTTAACCATATCCTTTTTTCTTTGTAAAATCTTCTCGACAAGATATACATCACCAACTGTTGATTTCAACAATTCGTGTCCGTAGAATCCACCTTGAAGTAATTCACCCTTGTTATCCTTTAATAAATAGGTTTCAGGTATAGTTGGTTGCACTTTATAAATTGTAAATACTTCATTAGTCCAATTTGGTAGATATCTTTTACTAAATACACCTTTGTATTTGCTTATACGAACTTTATCGTTGACCTTGAACTTCTTTGGTTGCAATTTTTCTAATTTCGGTGTTGTATTATTTTTAATGCGTTGTAATACAATTTTCGCATTAGCACTGTTTACCTGGATAGGTTTCATTCCAATGGTACGATGATATTTGTTGTTATACTGTTTTATAAGTTGTGGTAATATGTCATACCACACATATGATCCTCGTTTTGAAAATTGTTTATACATCGCACCTTTCAATGTTCTATTGAATCTTTCAATTATTGAAGCTTTAACTTCAGAATTTGTAGAATAATGATTTATTTGATATTTCTTCATCAAAGCTCTAAAGTCTTTATTAAAATATTCTTTTCCATCATCGGTCTGTAGATGTTTAATTTTAAATTTATTTCTTTGTATTGTGGTTTCCATAGCTTTTGTAACACTTTTACCAGTCTTATCCTTCAATGGTAAAGCGTCAGCTATTTTAGTAAAACAGTCTATAATTGTTAAAATATATTTAAATCCTTTGTTTAATTTACTGTGCGGTATCATTTCAATGAGATCAGCTTGATAAAGATCATTCATCCCTTTAATGATTGTACTTCTTCTTGGAAATCTTCTTCTTGCTGGTTTATGTAGTTCATTTACAATCTTGTCCTTCACACTTTCCATCTTCAGATGTTGCTTGTACACCGCATGTAAAAATACTGATCCATAGAATAGTTTATTCTCATTTATATAGCTTGAATATAGGTCAAGGCCATTTCATATTAGTGTAAAAAAGAGGGAACATGGCATTGGGCTTGCCATGTCCCCTCTTCTTTACGGAAAGGAAAAAGGAAGAAGGTAGAGGGCGAAGAATAGGTTTACTGGTCAATAGGGTTTAGAGAGTAGTGGCCGAATGGTAAAGTATTAATTTTATCTTCTAAAATATGACGCTTGTCATCTTTGTAGCTTAATGCCCACTTTGTTTGTTTGACACTAAATAGTTGATGATTATAACTTCTAATAGTGTTGAACGTTGCAGTTGTTTCAACATTTTCAAACAAACATCTTTTATAATGTTCAAACTGTACGTTCTTCTTCAGGAAAGAAGTTTTTATTCCTTTGGCCTTTTTCGTGACTTGATGTTCGTTCCTCTCGTTTATGTACAGTTGAAATGAATACAGTTTGGACATTAATGCTACAATTTCCATCATCGGCACACCATTTGTTTCATCTTTAAATTTTCCCAATACTTTCTTATTTCTGTCATAGTCGTAATTTGGATGATCCTTAGAATAATCGGAAAAGTCGAAATCATCTTTATATATAAAGGTGCGTAGATCTTCATACATGTCATTTGTTTTAATCCAGTAAATTAGAGCATCCGTGTCCATATATGCAATACCAATGTTCTCTCTTCCATAATAGTTAACCATCTTCTTATAATGAAACTCGTACATATGTGTTTTTGAAATATCCAAGATTGACATTCCAAGATACAAAGGACGATCCATTGTAACTGACTTCTTGTTCATGGAAATAACAACTAGATTTTCATTAATAATTATAGATGAACCAAAGTTTGGTTGTTGCACCAATTTCTGTAATTTTACTGGATCAGTTATCAATTTGATATCCTTATGTTTCCTTTTGTTTTCCAAAGTCTTGCCAAATATTGCGTTATTCATTAATTTGAAAAAATCTTTTTGAAAACTTGATGTAGCGGTGGCTCTTCTTCTTGTGTTGTTGTCGATGTAAGGTTTTAACCAACAAGATTGAGAAAATTGTAGTACTCGATTAATTTTTGTAATTCTTAATCCTAAGTCTAAAGCTTGTTGTATCATCCAGTAATGTCCAACATATCGAGACTTGTCGGTTAAAGTCATCATTAATTTTGGCCATCTTCCAGTAGGGGAAATTTCAGTCTTCGGAAGAAGTGGTAAATCATAATGTTGATCATGAAGATGTTCAGGATATTCAAAATTAACATCAAAAATGTAACCAGTTTCACCATGCTTCGGTATATCCATTATGTTTCCAATCGATTCTGGATCTATCCATTTAAAATTATCATATGGAAGGGGATTCGACATTGCCCATCCGTATAAGTTATTTGCATCGAAATAACCTAGGAATGTTGTTGGTTTTGATGCATCATAATCGGGCAGATACTTGTTGTTGGCCTTGAAATGTCGTGTAACGCTTTGCGTCAATCCCCCTCGAACTCCTGACTCTAACATCATAACCATATCTATATCAGTAAGAAGTTGTATTTTACAATTTGTTTCTTTCAACATAGCTTGCCATGCTAATCCAGGTGAAGTGTACGAATGAAGAGGGTCTAATCCATATGCCGCAAAACATGTATTTCTAAATTCTTCCATTATATCACATAGTAAAGTTACATCCAATTTAACATAAAAATCTGAATATTCTCCCAATGTTCTAAATCCTAAATCGTTCCATACTTTACATGCATGATCATAGTCCTCTTGAGATATGTCCATGTCATAAAGTTTACTTTTGAATTCTTCTTTAGCCGGAAGTGATGTTTCATTAAATCTTTCTAACTGTCTATGTAATCATATGGAAACACACCTTTCCGAAGTACCAAATCCAGTTTGTCGTTATTTACAATCTTCTTTGTTTCGATGAAATCTTGTTTCCTTAAATTTTCTGAAAGTTTGGATAAACTCGACGGCATAAATCTGTAGGAGTCCAAGAATCTTAGTTTCATGTTTCCAACTTCTTTGGAAAAACTTATAAACTTCTCTGAAGTTTCAGCTAACACATCGATTTTACCGTCGTCTCTTCCTAGTTCAGGTATTATAAAATGAGCATCGTACCCACTGAGGTTATGCAGAACCACAGGAATAAATAGTGGTAAACGATAGCTCAAGTTGCATTTATTACAAGCAGCACCCCTGTAATAACCTGTGAGGTGATCGTGATCTTTAACTTTATAATTCTCAATAGTAAAATCATTTTTGCATAAGAAACAACGAGTTGCATTTTCATGTTGAATTTCTTCTTCTTCCTCCATCGGTTTCATTGGTACAATATTTGTATATAATCTTTGTGCATTTCCAGCTATTGAATATAAGTGATCAAGAAATATTTTTTCTACATTTTCACCACGATATACTAGAGGTTCTGAAGTTAATCCATATCTGTTTAAATGTTCTTCTGATAATGTTGATTTAACCATTAAACAAAAACTATTTGGTTTGTGCATTTGATATTTGACACTTTTTCTAGCTTCACAATTTTCATCTTCCATAGGAATTAGTGTTGATTCAAAGTCCGCATATACAACTATAGGGATACGGTATTGATGATGAACCTTTTGAAATGTAACAAATGCTCTGTTTTCCGAAGGTAAATTAATCTTTGCTTCATAATTATTGTTACATAGCCTTTTGTGCTCTTGTAACCATTCTCTTCCTTGTCTTCCTTCTCGTTGAAAATTAAAACATCTCTTGCAAATTATCTTTCTGTGTCGAGCTTTAGAAAGCTGCTTGTTAACAAGAGAGTCGAATTTCTTAATGTACACATAGTGAGACACATCTCCTCGCGTTAGTAGTAGTAAATCCGTATGATCTGGTAGCTCTTCTTTTACAACACGTAAAGGATACACTTTGTTTGAACTATCTAATGCAAAAACATTGATAGATGTACCAGGATTTTTCTTCTCAAATTTTGATATATCTTTCAGTGATACAGGGTAAGTAATTCCTTGAAAATTGTACCTATGTCTTTGATTTTCATAGTGTTGGTTAGGTTTATCGAAATGATTTGGTACAAACTTAGATGTCATCGCATATCTAAAACATTCATTATCTTGATTTTTTACATTAATACATGATCTTGTATCCTTAATTCTTTTGGGCAAAGGAATGTAACTAGATCCCATTAGTCCATATCCATGTTTATGAACTCTTATATCTAATACTTCAATACTTGTAAGACTCCATCCGGATCCTCTTCCTTCGTGTTCCTGAATTTTTGTTAATATTTCTTCTATACAGTTTTCTACTATTGAATCAATGTTTGAACTTTCCATAATGGTTCGGTTTTTTGTTATGAATCCTCTTGGTGATAATTCTTCTTGTACATTTATAAACATAGCTTCTAGTAGTAAACCAAATTTAAGAAAGTTCAATCTTTTCAATTCTTCTTTTAAAGTTTTACTTACAATTGGTTTTGCTTCTCTAATAAATTCTTCTAGCTTCAAGTTTTCATTTTGAATCTTATGATGCATTACTACTTTACCGGGTAATGCAAATACTTGTAGATTCGGTAAAGTAGTTGAAGATGTTGCAGTTATTTCATCTTGTTCTTCTTGTTCTTCTTGTTCTTCTTGTTCTTCTTGTTCTTCTTGTTGTTCTTGTTGTTCTTGTTGTTCTTGTTCTTGTTGTTCTTGTTGTTCTTGTTCTTGTTTTTCTTCTGGGTTGTTGTGAATTAGTTCTTTATGACAGTCTAATAGAATTTCATCGTGAAACGATTCCGAACATTTATCGCAACAATACATGTTGAGATGTTTACTCTTCGAAATTTCACCAAGAAATGAAATGGGCTCTCATGTTCCTCCTTTTATAACGGTTCCCCCACCACTATTTCATCTTCTTCACTATCCAAGGAAATCAAACATTTTGAACAAAAATATTAACCTTCTACAAACTAATTGTTCATTCGTGTTCTTTATTCCCATTGGAGTTTTAGTATATACTTCTTTATATTCAAGCTTTAACGAACTTTCCCCCACCCAACTAATTGTAGTTACTTTTAGGTGAAAATGGCTACAGCACAGACACTTGGTCAAACTAAATTTGTGCATAAATTAACTAAAGTTAAACTAAAAATTCGCATAAATTAAAAGTTAGTTCAAAACTAAAATTCGACAGTATTAAAAAAACTCTTACAGTTGAACAAAAATAAACGTTAGTTCAAAACTGAAATTCAACAGTGTTAACCAAATTCTAACAGTCAAACAAATAGGTCAAGGTAATCCAATTTAACGCGAGAACGAGGAATAGAGCACTAAGTGGCATGTTAGTCCATTACCACAAAGTGATCTATTCCTCGCTCTCTATTCTACATCTACTTTTTTCAGTTTACTTATTTATATTAAAATGTTCAAATTTTACTATGTAGAATGTCCATTCTTTCTCTTCAACTCTTCGATTGTTTTTAGCAATTGTAACAAATATTCGTTAGTTTTCACCAAAGTCTTTAGTTTGCTACATCCAATTTCAATGGAAGGTATTATAAGTTGTAATTTTATAAGTTCAATCTTTTCTTTCTTGCGAATTTCTTTCTTTATTATATTATTCCTTATTTTTGCTGAAGATTTAAACTCCATGTTGTTTCTGCTAAAGCCACAATAATAATAAAAGTCTCTTGAAACAACCTGCATTTATACACATTCCCCCACCACTTTATAATCCCCACTCCTTTCCCCTTCTTTTTTATATGTGGAAGGAAGTATTATAATTAGATTCCTAATATTTCTTTTCCTTCTTCACTACGTGGGGGAAGGGTAATTTGTTATTACACTAGTTGTGCAAGAAAATAGCCGCCAGTGTCCACACCTTGTTCGTAGCACTCCATCATAGATTGTGCCCACTGCAACATGCGGTCTCTGTCATTTGGTGTGACAAGGAAAGAATGACTATCACCATACAATATAAAAGAGTCAATTCGTACATAACATCCTGAGTCCAACCATTTATTAGCTTCAGCCATAAACTTTTCTATTGTATCAAATGGAAATTGTGGATCAATTGCTATAACTTTACGTTCTTCACTAAGTTCAACAGTATAATCATCATCGTCCTCATCATCTTCACTTTCACTGTCGTTACTTAAAGTGTCTTCAGATTGTTCAAAAACATCAGAAATTTCAGAAAAATTAAAATTTTCATTCAGATGAGGAGGCATTTTGAAGCAAGAAATATTGTAAACAGCAGAGACGAAACGACAAGAGCGGCGTGTAGAAGAAAAATGAAGGGGTGACCAACGCTCGCTCCGCTTTTATAATAGTATGCAAATGAGGGATAGGTGCTGACCATGACCAGTCATCGACCCAAAGGAGTGGGGGAAGTATTTTTCTTACTACTTGGATGGAAGTAGGTTAGTAGGTCACGAGACTTAGAGTGTTAAAAAATAATGGGGGAGAAACACAACGCTATAACGCGTTGTGTTTCTCCCCCCGTATTTTTTAAGCAATAATTTGGAAAAAGCTATGTGAATTTACTTGCTACGCCCCCACCTTGTAATACCATCCAGTTTGTGTCTGAGGAGATAGTCTTTAGAGTCTAACTCATAAACTGATTTCTCTTTGCGCAAGGATTCAATCACTTTAATATTATATCTTACGCCGTTACAAGTTGCCAAAATGTGTTTGTTGTCAATAACACTTTCAAAAAAATAGACACAACCTCTCTTAAGCCTATTTCCTTTCACACCAATAATTTTGGATTGGTATTCAACAGTGGGGGTTTCTGTCACTTGTGGTTCAGAAATGTGTTTTACGACATGTACACGGCAAAAACTTTCGTTTTTTACACATTTCCTCCCACAAGGTGATCCTTTCTTAATTCCCCTAGTAAGCATTTCAGGGCAAGTAGTGGGACGGCTAAATGCCCTACGACGCTCTTCTTGTAATAATTGAAATTGCTCTGAAGGAGCGGGTTTAGGAGTTGGTTTAGGAGCTGGTTTAGAAGCTGGTTTAGAAGCTGGTTTAGGAGCTGATTTAGGAGATGATTTAGTAGCAGGTTGAGAGGAATCAGTTTTGTGATAGGTATGATCTTCAGGTGTACTAAGTGGTGGGGTAGGAGGCAATGGTGATAGTGGGATAATAGGTGTGCTAAGACGATGAACAATGGTTTCAACGGAAGGGGTATTAGGATGGTGGTGAACTGGCTTCTGCGGTGGCGGCATAGTAGTTGATGGTGGTGCGGAGTCCTTTGAAGGCGAAGGCGGTGAAAAAATACTACGAAGTCTACAAGTGTTGGTTGGCGGAAGAATAGCTCCAGAAGTTGAAGGTTGAGATGCAAGTCGATTCTTGTAGCAATCAGGAAGGTTTTTGAGGCGAAGAGTTTTCTTAGGTGCAGGAACAGCCGTAGTAGAAATAGAAGTCGAAGTAGAAGTTAAAGTAGAAGTTGTAGTTGGCAGAGATAACATGGTTGTGGCTCCAAGTTCGCAGCGTAACGTCTGTAATCAGAATGAAATGTTAGCCGCAGTCGGTGCGTCTTTTATAACAATATGCAAATGAGAGGGGTAGCAGCTGGCCGAGACTGATTATTGACCTGGGAGGTGGGGGAAAAGGGGAAAGAGAAGGTATTTATTTAAAATAATTCGCATAACTTTTAACTAAAATAAGATAACCAAATTCTTCTTTTACCAAAATGTTTGTCTTACATAGACCTTTTCAATGATGTATCGCTTGTCCAAATCCGTCAATCCATTATCAAGTTATAGCCATTTTAATTTTTCAGGTCATGACCGGTCGTTCACCCGTAGTGGGGGAAGGAGTGGGGGTAGGAGTGGGGGAAGGGGGGGGGGGGAATCGACTCCATTTTTTCGGGGGGGGGGAGGGGGGGGGGGAATCGACTCCATTTTTTCGGGGGGGGGGGGGGTCATTGACCCTTACGAAAGTGGGTCAAGGTCATTCAAGATTTATAATGATCCAAGGTGATGGGAACAGTAATACTGTTCCCACCACCCTGTTTGCCTAGCGGTTCCCACTCCCAACCCACTAGTTACGTTCTGCAAGGGAGGTCCCTGGGCCGTCCGCATCAAAGCGTAACTTCCCGTCCGCATCAAAGCGTAACCATTAATTTCAGGGAAACTGGAACAGTTAATGCAGAAACGCAACTCTAACCCCACCCAAACTAATCCCACCCATCATATTCCTAAACAAAATGCAAAAAAAAGTCCGACTTGCGGATGTCCCACCCATTTTAAATGAAGTTCAACTGAACTTCTGAATTTACAGTTAATCTACCCCCTAACATCTAGCTGTAAGGCAAAACAAATGCACAAAACAAACATAAATTATTAGTACCAACACATCATTATTAAAAACCAAATAATTCAACACAACCAAATACCATCATTATTCTTAAAATTAATACACCTTAATGCTAAATACCATCATTATTCTTAAAAATTAATACACCTTAATGCTAAACCCAACTTATAACTAACATCGCAATGCGCAAATTATTTCTTAAATTAAATACACCTTACAACTAAACACACACACACACACACATACTACATTGCATTAAAAAACGCAACGTAGTAGAAGAAGTTCAAATATATATAGGCCTACTATATATTTGAAACCTCTTGCTGAGTCGCCAACAACCTTTCGCTATGAAAGTTTGTTGACGACTGACGCTAAGATCAGGCTCGTATTGCTCCTCGGATTCTCGAGTAGTGGGGGAAGTTGTTTCACTCCAGTACAGTGTTCAATCCAGTCCAGTTCGCAGCAGTGTAAAAGGAAGGCAAAGGAGTGGGGAGCGGCGCATGCGCAACAACACAAAACCAAGGTTTGAGGTTAGAATTATCCATGTGCAGTAGCGCTAAAGTGAGTAATACAGGACTAGGCGCATGCGCATAGCATGGACTGATTCCGGTCCGGAGAACTCGTTGTATGCGCAGCAGGTTTGAGGTTAGAATTATCCATGGCAGCTGCCATGTTTGGTCTGGTTTCACCACATAGAGTCAGCAACCGGTGGTGACCGGTCATTGGCCTAGAAGGAGTAGGGAAAGGTGGTGACCGGCCATTGACCCAGAGGAGTAGGGGAAGGAGTGGGGGAAGGGGGGGGGGCTCCATTTTTTCGGGGGGGGGGGGAGGGGGGGGAGGGGGGGGAGGGGGGGGAGGGGGGGGAGGGGGGGGGGAGGTCATTGACCTTTCCGGTCGGTCATTGACCCCAAGGAGTAGGGATAGACACAGAACCCTACTTCTCTTACTACTCAGGTGAAAGTCGGTCAACCAGTCATTTGCTTGCCATCTGCCGCCATCTGGCTGGAGTTATTGCCTCTATAAAGGTGGGTAGTTTATCGCGCTACAAACATTCATTGCCTCGCATCCGCTCGGTCATCATCTCTCATTAGTTTTATGTTATGCCTACTTCACTTACTAGGTTTGAGGTTAGAATTATCCATGGAATAGCCTTCGTAAATTCTAACCTATAAAATTACTACTCTGGCGTTCTGTTTCAATTTCTTTTACACTTCATTTTATATCTCAGTCTTCTTTTAACTTCTGAACTTAACACATCGGTTATAATGACTGCACAATGTTTAAAATTAAAGCTTTTGCGAACACAACACATATTACGAAGTACTTCTAAACCTTCAATTTCAAAGTGTAGAACTAATTTAAATAGAGTTAGGAAGAAGTACAGTTTTAACCCATTATACTCAAAGACTTCGCAGGTTAATGTTGATGATAATGTTATTTACAACATTTTGCATTCTATGTTACAATTCAACAACTTTGAACTTGTTACACCTATCGACTGTGTTCAACAAGTTTTTTTATTTTACCCCTACTATTCCTCATATAAGCGCTGTCACCACAATTCCTACTTCATGCTCCTCTATTCTCTTCAGCTAAGCTAAAGTTTGAGGTTAGAATTATCCATGGCGGCCGCCATGTCTAGTTCAGTTTCACCACATAGAGTCGGCGACCGGTTATTGGTCTAAAGGAGTGGGGGAAGGGGTGGTGGGGGAAGGTTGCCATTTTATAAGCCCTCTCCCTAGGCGGCGCTTCTCATTCGATCGCCAACTTTCAAACGATAAACACCTCTCCCATGGCACGAATCAATTATCCCGCTATCACCAACTACTTCAACTTAAAACTATTTCTGGTGATAGTTGGATAGAATTTTTTAAAACTTACTCTGGATGACCTTGACATATTTTCCACATCTCAGTTATAAGTTTGAATTTCAATTTTGAACTAACTCTTAATTTTTCTTCAACTGTTAGAGTTTCGTTAACACCGACGAATTTCAATTTTGAACTAACTTTTAATTTTAATTTTATGCGCAAATTCACTTCACCCTAACGCCAACACTATCGCCATCTCCACCCCAACCTATATGGCATAAAATATAACTACAGCATCTCATATATACCCTCTAACCCCCACCGGAAGCTATGTGACATGGCAGCTGGCGCCAGCTGCCCCAGGCACGTGGCTCCGTGGGCACGTGGCCGGTTTTAAAAGTGACCAAAACACACTACTGGCGTCTAAATCTCGGATTAATTCGATTGGAATAAAAGATTGGAATAATCATTTGAATGGAGACATTTGATTCGATAAAATGCAATATCGCCTTTTCCTTGTCATTCGGAGTACTTTAATTTAATTTCAACGCATTGCGACCTACTCTCTTAACAAAAGTGTCAATTTAACACCACTGTTACTGTTTGATTTACCTTTTTGATAGCTTCTAGAACGTTCCTAATGAAAAGCAAACAGGTTTCGCGGTCTCAAATTACACCATTTTCTTTTATAAAATTTCGATTGGTTCAGGTTTTACTATGTGATGTAATTAATTAGAGTTAATTACGTAGTTGGGTTATTATTTTGAGTGATGTACTAAATGTGAGGATAAAATTGAGTTTGATATTCAATATGTCGTTGTAAAAACTTTTTTAAACTTGGCAATATATTGATGAATTGGAAGGAATACAAAAACAATTAAATCGGAATAAAGCCAAATAGAATAAATTAGAATATTCAAATATCGTTTTCTACTTCAATTAAAGACTATTTCCCCTGCCAGCCCTTAAAAACTTAACAAATAACGTTTAGTTATTTGTTGTCGTTTACTGCGTGGTTGGCATTGAGGATGTTAAGGTGCTGAATAACGAGTCTGGCTGAAGAATAGATTTGTATTTTTCAGAAACAAAGTTAACATGCCCTTTTATCATCACAATCGGTTTACACTGATATATTAACTACTAGCTTCCCCGGCAGGCCTTACTATTCCAACCTGAGGAACGTTTTGCCCTTCACGCGATCTTGTTCCCTGCGCTCACTCACCGCCAGTCTGTATAATCCTATGGATTTTTGTTACCAATCTTTCCTCTATACTTTAAAAGAGATCAGCTTTTTATCCTATACTTTAATAAGAGTAAGATGTATTTTGAAAGTAGGCCTATGTATTTATGTACACGGATCTCACAAAACGGCTCGAAAGATTTTCTTTAAACTTTACAAATAACTTAGGTCTTTGATAAAAATAATATAAATACAGGTTTCTATGTCAGGAAAAATCCTGTTTCTTTTTAATCTTTAATTGAAATTACTACAATTTTAACATTGATCATATTGATTTAAAAATAAAAACAAAGAAACTATAAAAACTGCTTATTCTACTGTCAAAGTGAACAACACGTGTTTCATTATAAACACGTGTTTTTGCTTGGCAGCCAGTTACAAAATTATTAAATAGTACTACTGTATAATAATAATAGTAATAATATATCTTTTTTATCGTACTTTATACTGATCATTATGCTCATCCCGTTACCGTAATCTGATCATTGTGGTTCTCGAACTTATAACAATATGCCTTGTCTTACACCTACCGGGGACACAAATAGATAGATACAAACGAGTAATAATCACATACATATGAAAATGAAAGAATGGTGTTTTTGGCTTCTGGGGACCTTAAAATAAAAAAACTAACATGGTCCCGATCTTAGGTCTTTCAATGCCTAACACCATGGCATTTCCCTTATAGTGGAAATTCGCTAAATACGTTCAAAGAAAAATGTTATCAACTCCTTTAACTCCAAGGGTCGTTACTGAAGTTGAACCGAGTTATGCGGGTGGTCAACAACTGGATGTCCGATCACGGTCTCTCGCTTGCTCTCAGTAAGACGGAGATTGTGATCCTCACGAAGAAGAGGATCGACACCGTCGTCCCACTCCGAGTGGGAAGGGAGGTGGTCACATCAACTCGTGCCGCCAAATACCTCGGGGTTATGGTGGACACCAAGTTAAGCTGGAGGGATCAGATCTTTCGTACGGCGGACAAGGCCGCTAAGGTAGTCACTTACCTTAGTAGGCTGATGGCCAATGTCGGGGGTCCCCGATCCAGCAGAAGACGTCTGTTGATGTCCGCGGTCCAGTCCGTGCTCCTTTACGGGGCAGAGGTGTGGGCAGGCGCTCTAGATAAGGAGTGCTACAGGTTGCGACTCGCCCGGGTTCAGCGTCAAGCTGCGCTCCGGGTGTGTTCCGCCTACCGGACAGTGTCCGAGCCTGCCGTCCTGGTGGTCGCCGGAGTCATCCCGGTCAAGCTCTTGGCAGGGGAGAGGAAAGCGATTTACCAGAGACAAGGCGAGATCGGCAAGGACACGGCAAGAACCGAAGAGCGCTCCCGAACCTTCCAGCAGTGGCAACACAGCTGGGAGCACGACACCCGAGGACGATGGACTGCGCGACTCATCGAGCAGGTCCAACCATGGGTGGAAAGGCGGCATGGCGAGGTGGACTACTACCTCACGCAGTTCCTGACAGGTCACGGCTACTTCAAGTCGTACCTGAACCGGATGGGCAAGACCGGTTCACCGGATTGCATCTACTGCCCGGGCGTTCCCGATGACGCGGAACACACCTTCTTCCGCTGTTCGCGTTGGGAAAGGCCCCGCCTGGAGGCCACAAGAAAACTCGGTGTTTTTTCGGTGGACACGGTCTGCCAAAAGATTATGGAGGATGAGGGCAACTGGGATTGTTTGTCACAGTTCGTCCGGGGTATCCTCCTGGAAAAGAAAACCGATTTGGACCACGAAGTGGCCCAGATCCCTTGACCGAACAGCTGGATAAGGAGCGAGCCCCATGGGCGTAAGCCAAATTTAGGCCTAGCCTGACGTAATGTGATAAACAATTCCAGGTTAGAATCCTAAAGAGTAGAGGAGGTTTTTTAGTGGGTAAACCCGTTTTTTAGGGGAGTCCCACACTACAGGCTGGCCACCTGTGTGCGTAATGCATTTTCCCTGCCTCTCCCTCAAAAAAAAAAAAAAAAAAAAAAAAAAAAAAAAAAAAAAAAAAAAAAAAAAAGGGTCGTTCCCCTTTCCTTCTTTGAGCGGAGCAAGCGAAGCGAGCGAAGCTCCTATACTACACTCTGGCTTTTTATTTACAAGTACTGCTCCTGAACTGCTGGAGTGATCCTCGCGAAATTTTGTTCGGTCATAGTAACCATCTATGGGAAGGTATAAATCTGAAATGGTCCAAATCGGGCTTAAAAGGGTTCTGCCCTACGGCCCTTTAAAGTTACCATGTTATTTAAATAGGAGAAATATTTTATTTGGTTTGTTTACTGTGTGTTGATTATACAGCTGTTATAAGGATCAAATTTAACTGCAGACTGTTACTATCAGCTGTTTGTGAATACAGTAGTTTTATGTGAAATTGTTGTTTTGTTTATTTTAGTGGTTTGTTTTATTTTAGTACGTGAATGAAATGTCACGTTTACGGAGAGGAGGTGCAAATCTTGGACGACGCACCATTATAATATCTTTTAAATATATAATACCCCGTCGTAGTAAATCTGCATACTCAAAAATTATTAGAGTATTATAGATTTGTGGCGAGTAAGCGCAGCGAACAACCTAAATCTGGCGACGAGTGAGCGCAGCGAACAAACTAAATTGACAGCGAGTGAGCGCAGCGAACGAGCTAAACCCTGACGACGAGTGGGCGTAGAGAACGAGCTCACTTGAATTACCTATAAAATATTTGCTATTATTGATTTAAAAAACAGTCGCTCCACTCAATATTGCAAGCAGACAACTGCATTGTATACCTAGTACTCACACCAAAGTCCAACTGTTCCCCTCTCCTAGTACAGTACAGTATGCAAATCTACAGTGAGTCACTCAACAATGCCGTGGCGTGTGCCAGTTCCCGTCGCGTCGTCTCGTTATCAGCTGATCAGGTGATAACAGCTGAGTAGCGTCGTCTGCCTCGGCAAGGTCGTCACTCAGCTCTCAGCTGGCCACTTCGTTACATCGCTGCTCGCTCACACTCCGTGAAGGCATTCCAGTAATTCGGCTGTCTCGTGCTTCCCAGAGCGTTTTGACGAGTCATTGGCGCTGCCAAACTTTCATAATTTGGACAAGAACAGTTTTTGGTTAATTTTTTAAAATAATTTTTTAATAATATTTGAGTAATTATTTTTTTATTATTTGTTTAAAGTCCCTATTACTTCTAAACACTTCTGGAAAGCTTTTCCTTTTGTAATTTTCACACGGTATAGTTTTTTAAATAAAATATATTGTGTAATTTTGTAGCGTGTAAAATGAATGTTTATATATGGAAACTCTTATTTAGTTTATGACAGGCTTCGAGTAGAATGAAATTGGCGATTTTAAAGTAAAATAAACATGATAATTTAATATATAAAATTTTTTATTTGTCAGTAATTGTTTAGTTTATGAACTGCCATCCACCTTTTTTACCCTAAAATGGATATCTCTAAGTTATTATCAAATTACCGGTCTGTAATAAAATTGGCCCAAAATTAAATTTTCGACATATATTATTAATTCTTAATTCTAGGGAATGGTTCTCAATAGGTACACATCTCAAAATATAATCGCCTTAAACATAGTATTCTTGTATCTACGCCAATGGCATTTTTAAACATTTTGACGGGGAACGGTTCAAACCCCAGTCTTCTTACTGTCTAACACCAGCCAGTCGTTAGAAAGCATAATTAATTAATCCCAATGACAAATGGCAGCTGGGTTAGGAATCGAACCTTTGAAAAGCTACTAAATTTTCTCAGGATCGAACCGGCAACCTTTGGATTGAAAGGCGAGGACTGTGATCACTCAGCTACCCAGCCAATTAGACAAACAAAATACATTAATCTTGGTCTACATAATTCTAATTCATTACAATCGTGTACTCTTATAAATAGACAAAAAAAATCTGGTCCTAATCACGTCGTTCGTAGAAATAGCTTTATAATTTTCGTAATATGAAATAATATCTTTACACTTGAGGGTACCTGTAGCTCCGAACCAAACGGAAAGTACGGTTATAATTGTAATGCAATCACAGAGGATATCTGGCGGAAACGGTAAGGATATTCCGCCAATTAGACGCAACTTTCTCATGCCTTGACCCATACGGGGTTTGTTGGTAGGTCCTAGGCGGTCGACATGCTACGGTGACGTCTTGACTACAAAGTTTGCGGACAGCGCAGGTAGTTTACTCATCATCACTAGTCTAGTGTAGTCTACATGTAGAATAATAGCCTACCTCTAGTGTAGTCTAACAAATAACAATTCTTGAGACAGCAATTTCTGTTGTTATTGTCCTAGCATCCCTGCGTCTCTCTAATTTTTAAGTGACTCACACTAATAAGGGCAGCTTGAAGTCAGTTTTTGGGAGCAGTAAGAGTTTTAAATGTATATGGTGTCCCGAAACTCTTTGGAACCCTATTGTATATTGTTCTTTGCATCGAGACAAGAAAAAAAAAAACATGACACAAATAGGGGGTTAAATAGTCTACTTTGTTAAGCCGCTAGCCATTTATTGTTTTAACACATAATATTTTTATTTACAAAACGGATTGTTGTATCATTGACTGTATACAGTAACGTGAATAGACTTTTCATCCAATGTAATTTGTTTGGTACCGAATTTTGGAACGTTCATGTACGGCCCGCCAGATTCGTTGTAATCGATGTTGTAATTATTCAGCAGGATATACAGTTATCAGCTGGAAAAACATTTTATCACAACATAAACATATTTATTTGTAATAAATTTTTCATAGTTGATTGAAAAGAGTGGTAGTACTGATTTACCGATCATTTGTAACTTGTATTTCATGTATACGCCGCGGGAGATCGCGCCACCGTAAATTCGTTTCAAACATACCTTTGCTATAAGAAGTCTATTCACGTCAGTGGTTGGATTAAGTTCATATTTTGTATTAACCTTTATCAAACCAGTGTTCATTTTTAGGAAAAACTATTTTTACGATGTGTGTTTTTGTAAAAAGGTGACCATTTTAAACTTTTAGAATCAAATATCTCAAATTTTGATGCAAAAAATTGGTTAGTTTTACCAAAATTTTACTAGAAGGAAAAAAGTTGACAAATAACGCTACCCAACTTCCGTTACCAAGTTTGTAAGGATCAGACGAAAAATGAGGGAGGTGTTGAGATTATCTTGCTGAAATAACCTAAATTTACATAATTACAAGTATAATGTAAAATCAATGTTTCTATGCAGAAAAATCTCAATAACTACGTTATTTCTCGTCTGATCCTTACAAACAGTTGGAATTAGTGGTTAGATGATTTTATTTGTCAAATTTTTTCCTCTTTTGAAGTTTTGAAAAAAATTAACCGGTTTTGAGATATTTTAATTTAAGAGTTTAAAAAGGCCGCCATTTTGAAAATACACATAAAAAATAATCTTTTCCTGAATAATGCACATTGATGTAATAAAAATTCGCCATGTTTGAAATTAATACACCATCCGTTACGTTACTAAAAATTATTATGTATAAAGAATAAAGTGGCTGCTAGCGGCTTAACAAAGAGTTTTATACCCCTAAAAAAAATCAACGTGCCCCCAGTTTATAAAAGGTTTGATTTTTACAGTTAAAAATCGAAAAAGAATGTTTGATTGCGCAATACTTTACTTTGTTTAACAAACATTTCTTCAACCCTCCCACCACTTAAATCTCATTACGTTTCAATTTATTATCTTCGCAGACAAAGCTTGAGAAATAATTACTCTTTAATCTTAAACTAAATTGAAATTACCACTCCGAGTTTAAATTAATTCCGTAAATGTTGTTTTTTGTGATTCATAACTTATAAAGACAGTCAAAACAAAAATAAGAAATCACATTCTCGTCTACTATTTTGGGTGATAATGTCGCATAAAATATGTATCAAATTTTGCGATAAAAGGCCTAGAATACAAAGTAGTTAATAATTTCGTCAATCATCTGATCTTTTATGCCATTACTTTCAATAATTACTTCTTAAGAAGCACATTTATTTACGATAACCGCCCTTAAATGGTAATCACAAGAACTATAATTTGATTTTTTTAATGTCAGTTCGTGTTATGTTTTGATTTTTGGTGTTGATCTTTTATATTTTAACCTTCAACAAAATTAGTATTGATTTATGAATTTTGTGACACATGATGTAAAGATCGAATAAATTTGTAGGTGACAAGAGACAGGAAATTTATTGGATGGATAGTAGTGGGATTTGGCCACTTTTAAAATCGGCCACGTGCCCCCCGAGCCACGTGACGTGGCAGCTGGCGCCAGCTGCTATGTCACATAGCTTCCGGTGGGGGTTAGAGGGTATATATGAGATGCTGTAGTTATATGTTATGCCATATAGGTTGGGGTGGAGATGGCGATAGTGTTGGCGTTAGGGTGAAGTGAATTTGCGCATAAAATTAAAAGTTAGTTCAAAATTGAAATTCGTCGGTGTTGACGAAACTCTAACAGTTGAAGAAAAATTAAGAGTTAGTTGAAAATTGTAATTCAAACTTATAACTGGGATGTGGAAAATATGTCAAGGTCATCCAGAGTAAGTTTTTAAAAATTCTATCCAACTATCACTAGAAATAGTTTTAAGTTGAAGTAGTTGGTTGATAGCGGGATAATTGATTCGTGCCATGGGAGAGGTGTTTCTCGTTTGAAAGTTGGCGATCGAATGAGAAGCGCCGCCTAGGGAGAGGGCTTATAAAAACGGCAACCTTCCCCCCACCACCCCTTCCCCCACTCCTTTAGACCAATAACCGGTCGCCGACTCTATGTGGTGAAAACTGAACTAGACATGGCGGCCGCCATGGATAATTCTAACCTCAAATCTTAGCTCAGCTGAAGAGAATAGAGGAGCATGAAGTAGGAATTGTGGTGACAGCGCTTATATGAGGAATAGTAGGGGTAAAATAAAAAAACTTGTTGAACACAGTCGATAGGTGTAACAAGTTCAAAGTTGTTGAATTGTAACATAGAATGCAAAATGTTGTAAATAACACTATCATCAACATTAACTGCGAAGTCTTTGAAGAGTATAATGGGTTAAAACTGTACTTCTTCCTAACTCTATTTAAATTAGTTCTACACTTTGAAATTGAAGGTTTAGAAGTACTTCGTAATATGTGTTGTGTTCGCAAAAGCTTTAATTTTACACATTGTGCAGTCATCATAACCGATGTGTTAAGTTCAGAGGTTAAAAGAAGACTGAGATATAAAATGAAGTGTAAAAGAAATTGAAACAGAAAGCAGAGTAGTAATTTTATAGGTTAGAATTTACAAAGGCTATTCCATGGATAATTCTAATTTCAAACCTAGTAAGTGAAGTAGTCATAACATAAAACTAACCGAGAGATGATGACCGAGCGGATGCGAGGCAATGAATGTTTGTAGCGCGATAAACTACCCCACCTTATAGAGGCACTAACTCCAGCCAGATGCGGCAGATGCAAGCAAATGACTGGTTGACCGACTTTCACCTGAGTAGTAAGAGAAGTAGGGTTCTGTGTCTATCCCTACTCCTTGGGGTCAATGACCGACCGGAAAGGTCAATGACCCCCCCCCCTCCCCCCCCCGAAAAAATGGAGCCCCCCCCCTTCCCCCACTCCTTCCCCCACTCCTCTGGGTCAATGGCCGGTCACCACCTTTCCCTATTCCTTCTAGGCCAATGACCGGTCACCACCTTATTACTCACTTTAGCGCTATTGCACATGGATAATTCTAACCTCAAACCTTGGTTTTGTGTTGTTGCGCATGCGCCGCTCCCCCACTCCTTTGCCTTCCTTTTACACTGCTGCGAACTGGACTGGATTGAACACTGTACTGGAGTGAAACAACTTCCCCCACTACTCGAGAATCCGAGGAGCAATACGAGCCTGATCTTAGCGTCAGTCGTCAACAAACTTTCATAGCGAAAGGTTGTTGGCGACTCAGCAAGAGGTTTCAAATATATAGTAGGCATATATATATTTGAACTTCTTCTACTATGTTGCGTTTTTTAATGCAATGTGGTATGTGTGTGTGTGTTTAGTTTTAAGTTGTATTTAATTTAAGAAATAATTTGCGCATTGCGATGTTAGTTATAAGTTGGGTTTAGCATTAAGGTGTATTAATTTTAAGAGGTATTTAGCATTAAGGTGTATTAATTTTAAGAATAATGATGGTATTTGGTTGTGTTGAATTATTTGGTTTTTTTAATAATGATGTGTTGTTAGTTTTAAGTGTTGGTATTACTAATTAATGTTGTTTTGCCTTACAGCTAGATGTTAGGGGGTAGATTAAATGTAAATTCAGAAGTTCCGTTGAACTTCACTTAGAAGGGGTGGGACATCCGCAAATTGCGGACTAGGTTTTTGCATTTTGTTTAGGAATATAATGGGTGGATTAGCTTGGGTGGGGTGTTAGAGTTGCGTGTCTGCATTAGCTGTTCCAGTTTCCCTTGGAATTCATGGTTACGGTAGACCCGGACCGGACCGTTACGTAGACCCGGACGGTCCAAACAAAATTGCGTCGATGTCCCTTGCAGAACGTAACTAGTGGGTTGGGAGTGGGAACCGTTAGGCAAACAGGGTGGTGGGAACAGTATTACTGTTCCCATCACCTTGGATCATTATAAATCTTGAATGACCTTGACCCACTTTTGGAAGGGTCAATGACCCCCCCCCTCCCCCTCCCCCCCCCCCTCCCCCCCTCCCCCCCTCCCCCCTCCCCCCCGAAAAAATGGAGTCGATTTCCCCCCCCCTCCCCCCCCCTCCCCCCCCCCGAAAAAATGGAGTCGATTCCCCCCCCCTTCTCCCACTCCTACCCCCACTCCTTCCCCCACTACTCCGGGTGAACGACCGGTCATGACCTGAAAAATTAAAATGGCTATAACTTGATAACGGATTGACGGATTTGGACAAGCGATACATCATTGAAAAGGTCTATGTAAGACAAACATTTTGGTAAAAGAAGAATGTGGTTATCTTATTTTAGTCAAAAGTTATGCGAATTATTTAAAATAAATACCTTCTCTTTCCCCTTTTCTCCCACCTCCCAGGTCAATAATCAGTCTCGGCCAGCTGCTACCCCTCTCATTTGCATATTGTTATAAAGACGCACCGACTGCGGCTAACATTTCATTCTGATTCCAGATGTACGCTGCGAACTTGGAGCCACAACCATGTCATCTCTGCCAACTACAACTTCTACTTCAACTTCTACTTCTACTTCAACTTCTACTACGGCTGTTACTGCACCTAAGAAAACTCTTCGTCTGAAAAACCCTCCTGACTGGTACAAGAAGCAACTTGGATCCCAACCTTCAACTTCTGGCACTATTCTTCCGCCTACCAAGACTTCTAAACTTCGAAGCATTTTTTCACCGCCTTCGCCTTCTACTTCGCTTTTTAAACGACTCTACACCGCCATCAACCATCATGCCGCCTCCACAGAAGCCAGCTCCCCGTCCTAATACCCCTTCATTTGAAACTTTGCTTCATCGTCTTAGTACACCTGTCATTCCACTGTCACCATTGCCTCCTACCCCACCACTTACTATGCTTGAAGACCACACCCTATTATAAAACTAAATCCACTAAGCCTACTCCCAAACCTGCTCCTAAGCCTGCTCCTTCAGAGCAATTTCAATTATTACAAGAAGAGCGTCGTAGGGCATTTAGCCGTCCCACTACTTGCCCTGAAGTGCTTACCAGGGGAATTAAGAAAGGATCAGCTTGTGGGAGGAAATGTGTTAAAAATGAAAGTTTTTGCCGTGTACATGTCGTGAAACATCTTTCTGGACACAACTGACAGAAACCCCCACCGTTGAAGACGATCCTGAAATAATATCCGTCAGAGGAGAGAGGCTTAAGAAAGGTTTGAAATATTTTTTTCTAAGTGTTGTTGACCACCAACACATTTTGGCAAAATGTAACGGCTTAAAATATAAAATTAGAGTTTGTGAGAATTTGTGTAAAGAGAAGAGATTTAACAATTTAGATTCTCAAGACTTTCTCCTCAGGGATAAAAAGGATCGTATTACAAGGTGGGGGCGTAAACAGTAAATTCACTTAGTTTTTTCCAAATTGTTGCTTAAAAAAATAATGGGGAGAAACACAATGCGTTATAGCGTTGTGTTTCTCCCCATTATTTTTTAACACTCTAAGTCTCGTGACCTACTAACCTACTTCCATCCAAGTAGTATGAAAAGTACTTCCCCCCACTCCTTTGGGTCGATGACTGGTCACGGTCAGCTCCTATCCCTCATTTGCATACTATTATAAAAGCGGAGCGAGCGTTGGTCACCCCTTCATTTTTCTTCTACACGCCGCTCTTGTCGTTTTGTCTCTGCTGTTTACAATATTTCTTGCTTCAAAATGCCTCCTCATCTGAATGAAAATTTCAATTTTTCCGAAATTTCTGATGTTTTTTGAACAATCTGAAGACACTTTAAGTAACGACAGTGAAAGTGAAGATGATGAGAACGATGATGATTATACTGTTGAACTTAGTGAAGAACGTAAAGTCATAGCAATTGATCCACAATTTCCATTTGATACAATAGAAAAGTTTATGGCTGAAGCTAATAAATGGTTGGACTCAGGATGTTATGTACGAATTGACTCTTTTATTTGTATGGTGATAGTCATTCTTTCCTTGTCACACCAAATGACAGAGACCGCATGTGGCAGTGGGCACAATCTATGATGGAGTGCTACAAACAAGGTGTAGATACTGGCGGCTATTTTCTTGCACAACTAGTGTAATAACAAAATTACCCTTCCCCCACCCTACACCCTATCCCTTTCAAATCCTATAAAGAAGGGGGAAAGGAGTGGGGATTATAAAATGGTAAGGGAATGTGTATAAATGTAGGTTGTTTGAAGAGACTTTTATTATTGTGGCTTTAGCAGAAACAACATGGAGTTTAAATCTTCAGCAAAAATAAGGAACAACATTATAAAGAGAGAAATTCGCAAGAAAGAAAAGATCGAACTTATAAAATTACAACTTATAATACCTTCTATTGAAATTGGATGTAGCAAAATAAAGACTTTGGTGAAAACTAACGAATATTTGTTACAATTGCTAAAAACAATCGAAGAATTGAAAAGCAAGAATGGACATTCTACATAGTAATATTTGAACATTTTAATATAAATAAGTAAACAAAAAAAAAAAATAGATGTAAAATAGAGAGCGAGGAATAGATCACTTTGTGGTAATGGACTAACATGCCACTTAGTGCTCTATTCCTCATTCTCGCGTTAAATTGGATTACCTTGACCTATTTGTTAGACTGTTAGAATTTGGTTAACACTGTTGAATTTCAGTTTTGAACTAACGTTTATTTTTGTTGAACTGTTAGTTTTTTTAACACTGTGGAATTTTAGTTTTGAACTAACTTTTAATTTATGCGAATTTTTAGTTCAACTCTAGTTAATTTATGTGCAAATTTAGATGAACCAAGTGCCTGTGCTCTAGCCATTTCCACCCTAACATTTGTTCTTTCAACATTTGTCCCATAACATCTGTCCTAACAGATGTTTGGAGGGCAGGTGTTTGGTTTTAAAAGTAACTAAAATTAGTTGGGTGGGGGAAAGTTAATTAAAGCTTGAATATAAAGAAGTATATACTAAAACTCCAATGGGAATAAACAATTAGTTTGTAGAAGGTTAATATTTTTATTCAAAACGTTTGATTTCCTTGGATAGTGAAGAAGATGAAATAGTGGTGGGGGAACCGTTATAAAAGGAGGAACGCAAGAGCCCATTTCATTTCTTGGCGAAATTTTGAAGAGTAAACATCTCAACATGTATAGTTGCGATAAATGTTCGGAATGGTTTCATGATGAAATTCTATTAGACTGTCATAAAGAACTAATTCACAACAACCCAGAAGAAAAACAAGAACAACAAGAACAAGAACAAGAACAAGAACAAGAACAAGAACAACAAGAAGAACAAGAAGAACAAGAAGAACAAGATGAACAAGATGAAATAACAGCAACATCTTCAACTACTTTACCGAATCTACAAGTATTTGCATTACCTGGTAAAGTAGTAATGCATCATAAGATTCAAAATGAAAACTTGAAGCTAGAAGAATTTATTAGAGAAGCAAAACCAATCATAAGTAAAACTTTAAAAGAAGAATTGAAAAGATTAAACTTTCTTAAATTTGGTTTACTACTAGAAGCTATGTTTATAAATGTACAAGAAGAATTATCACCAAGAGGATTTATAACAAAAAACCGAACCATTATGGAAAGTTCAGACATTGATTCAATAGTTGAAAACTGTATAGAAGAAATATTAACCAAAATTCAGGAACACGAAGGAAGAGGATCCGGATGGAGTCTTACAAGTATTGAAGTATTAGATATAAGAATTCACAAACATGGATATGGACTAATGGGATCTAGTTACATTCCTTTGCCCAAAAGAATTAAGGATACAAGATCATGTATTAATGTGAAAAATCAAGATAATGAATGTTTTAGATATGCAATGACATCTAAGTTTGTACCAAATAATTTTGATAAACCTAACCAACACTATGAAAATCAAAGACATAGGTACAATTTTCAAGGAATTACTTACCCTGTATCACTGAAAGATATATCAAAATTTGAGAAGAAAAATCCTGGTACATCTATTAATGTTTTTGCATTAGATAGTTCAAACAAAGTGTATCCTTTACGTGTTGTAAAAGAAGAACTACCAGATCATACGGATTTACTACTACTAACGCGAGGAGATGTGTCTCACTATGTGTACATAAAAAAATTCGACTCTCTTGTTAACAAGCAACTTTCTAAAGATCGACACAGAAAGATAATTTGCAAGAGATGTTTTAATTTTCAACGAGAAGGAAGACAAGGAAGAGAATGGTTACAAGAGCACAAAAGGCTATGTAACAATAATTATGAAGCAAAGATTAATTTACCTTCGGAAAACAGAGCATTTGTTACATTTCAAAAGGTTCATCATCAATACCGTATCCCTATAGTTGTATATGCGGACTTTGAATCAACACTAATTCCTATAGAAGATGAAAATTGTGAAGCTAGAAAAAGTGTCAAATATCAAATGCACAAACCAAATAGTTTTTGTTTAATGGTTAAATCAACATTATCAGAAGAACATTTAAACCAATATGGATTAACTTTGGAACCTTTAGTATATCGTGGTGAAAATGTGGAAACAATATTTCTTGACCATTTATATTTAATAGCTGAAAATGTACAAAGATTATATACGAATATCGTACCAATGAAACCGATGGAGGAAGAAGAGGAAATTCAACATGAAAATGCAACTCATTGTTTCTTATGTAAAAATGAATTTACCATTGACAATTATAAAGTTAAAGATCATGACCACCTTACAGGTTATTACAGGGGTGCTGCTTGTAATAAATGCAATTTGAGCTATCGTTTACCACTATTTATTCCTGTGGTTCTGCATAACCTCAGTGGGTATGATGCTCATTTTATAATACCTGAATTAGGAAGAGACAATGGTTCAATAGATGTGTTGGCTGAAACTTCAGAAAAATTTATAAGTTTCTCTAAAACAGTTGGAAATGTCAAATTAAGATTCTTAGACTCCTACCGATTTATGCCATCGAGTTTGTCTAAACTTTCTGAAAATTTAAGGAAGAAAGATTTTATTGAAACAAAGAAGATTGTAAGTAACGACAAACTGGATCTCGTACTTCGGAAAGGTGTTTTCCCATATGATTATATAGACAGTTTAAAAAAATTTAATGAAACATCACTTCCGCCAAAAGAAGAATTCAAAAGTAAATTATACAACATGGACATATCTCAAGAGGATTATGATCATGCATGTAAAGTATGGAATGAATTAGGATTTACAACATTGGGAGAATATTCAGATTTTTATGTTAAATTAGATGTCACTTTATTATGTGATATAATGGAAGAATTTAGAAATACGTGTTTTGCAGCATATGGATTGGACCCTCTTCATTCATACACTTCACCTGGACTAGCATGGCAAGCCATGTTGAAAGAAACAAATTGTAAATTACAACTTCTTACTGATGTAGATATGGTTTTGATGTTAGAATCAGGAGTTCGAGGGGGATTGACACAAAGTGTAACCAGACATGTTAAGGCGAATAACAAGTATCTGCCCGATTATGATGCATCAAAACCAACAACATTCCTAGGTTATTTCGATGCAAATAACTTATACGGATGGGCAATGTCAAATCCCCTTCCATATGATAATTTTAAATGGATAGATCCAGAATCGATTGGAAACATTATGGATTTACCAAAGCATGGTGAAACTGGTTACATTTTTGATGTTGATTTTGAATATCCTGAACATCTTCACGATCATCATTACGATTTACCACTTCTTCCAAAGACTGAAATTTCCCCTACTGGAAGATGGCCGAAATTAATGATGACTTTAACCGACAAGTCTCGATATGTTGGACACTACTGGATGATACAACAAGCTTTAGACTTAGGATTGAGAATTACAAAAATTAATCGAGTACTACAATTTTCTCAATCTTGTTGGTTAAAACCTTACATCGACAACAACACAAGAAGAAGAGCCACCGCTACATCAAGTTTTCAAAAAGATTTTTTCAAATTAATGAATAACGCAATATTTGGCAAGACTTTGGAAAACAAAAGGAAACATAAGGATATCAAATTGGTAACTGATCCAGTAAAATTACAGAAATTGGTGCAACAACCAAACTTTGGTTCATCTGTAATTATTAATGAAAATCTAGTTGTTATTTCCATGAACAAGAAGTCAGTTACAATGGATCGTCCTTTGTATCTTGGAATGTCAATCTTGGATATTTCAAAAACACATATGTACGAGTTTCATTATAAGAAGATGGTTAACTACTATGGAAGAGAGAACATTGGTATTGCATATATGGATACGGGTGCACTAATTTACTGGATTAAAACAAATGACATGTATGAAGATCTACGCACCTTTATATATAAAGATGATTTCGACTTTTCCGATTATCCTAAGGATCATCCAAATTACGACTATGACAGAAACAAGAAAGTATTGGGAAAATTTAAAGATGAAACGAATGGTGTGCCAATGATGGAAATTGTAGCATTAATGTCCAAACTGTATTCATTTCAACTGTACATAAACGAGAGGAACGAACATCAAGTCACGAAGAAGGCCAAAGGAATAAAAACTTCTTTCTTGAAAAAGAACGTACAGTTTGAACATTATAAAAGATGTTTGTTTGAAAATGTTGAAACAACTGCAACGTTCAACACTATTAGAAGTTATAAACATCAACTTTTTAGTGTCAAACAAACAAAGTGGGCATTAAGCTACAAAGATGACAAGCGCCATATTTTAGAAGATAAAATTAATACTTTACCATTTGGCCACTACTCCCTAAACCCTATCGACCAATAAACCTATTCTTCGTCCTCTACCTTCTTCCTTTTTCCTTTCCGTAAAGAAGAGGGGACATGGCAAGCCCAATGCCATGTTCCCTCTTTTTTACACTAATATGAAATGGCCTTGACCTATATTCAAACTATATAAATGAGAATAAACTATTCTATGGATCAGTATTTTTACATGCAGTGTACAATCAACATCTGAAGATGGAAAGTGTGAAGGACAAGATTGTAAATGAACTACATAAACCAGCAAGAAGAAGATTTCCAAGAAGAAGTACAATCATTAAAGGAATGAATGATCTTTATCAAGCTGATCTCATTGAAATGATACCGCACAGTAAATTAAACAAAGGATTTAAATATATTTTAACAATTATAGACTGTTTTACTAAAATAGCTGACGCTTTACCATTGAAGGATAAGACTGGTAAAAGTGTTACAAAAGCTATGGAAACCACAATACAAAGAAATAAATTTAAAATTAAACATCTACAGACCGATGATGGAAAAGAATATTTTAATAAAGACTTTGGAGCTTTGATGAAGAAATATCAAATAAATCATTATTCTACAAATTCTGAAGTTAAAGCTTCAATAATTGAAAGATTCAATAGAACATTAAAAGGTGCAATGTATAAACAATTTTCAAAACGAGGATCATACGTGTGGTATGACATATTACCACAACTTATAAAAGAGTATAACAACAAATATCATCGTACCATTGGAATGAAACCTATCCAGGTAAATAGTGCTAATGCCAAAATTGTATTACAACGCATTAAAAATAATACAACACCGAAATTGGAAAAATTGCAACCAAAGAAGTTCAAGGTCAACGATAAAGTTCGTATAAGCAAATACAAAGGTGTATTTAGTAAAAGATATCTACCAAATTGGACTAATGAAGTATTTACAATTTATAAAGTGCAACCAACTATACCTGAAACCTATTTATTAAAGGATAACAAGGGTGAATTACTTCAAGGTGGATTTTACGGACACGAATTGTTGAAATCAACAGTCGGTGATGTATATCTTGTCGAGAAGATTTTACAAAGGAAAAAGGATATGGTTAAAGTCCGGTGGTTAGGCTTTGATAAAAGTGAAGACTCTTGGATTCCTTCAAAAGACTTAGTATAGTTGTTTAATAGCTCATTGTGTGTTTAACCTTTATACAAGATGGAGATTGTACAACAAAAAGATCGATTTAATATCAATAACATTGATGAATTGACAGTTGACAATGATAAGTTAAATCATGGAAAACATGGGTAATTACTACCAAATACGATAAGATGTCTAATAACTGGTCCTTCAAATTGTGGAAAAACTAATGTTGTTTTTAACCTTATAACTAATCCTAAAGGATTGCGTTTTAACAATATATACATTTTTTCAAAATCATTGCAACAACCAAAATATCAATTATTGGATAAAGTACTTGCAAGTGTACCTGAAGTAAATTTTTACAAGTTTAATGCCAGTGAAACAATTATGCAACCAAATGAAGCAAAACCATTTTCTATTTTTATATTTGACGATGTTTCTTGTGAAAATCATGACACAATAAGGAATTATTTTGCTATGGGAAGACATCATAATATTGATAGCATTTACATTGGTCAAACATACAGTAAAATTCCAAAACAACTCATAAGAGACAATGCAAATATGTTGATCATCTTCAAGCAAGATGAAACAAATTTAAAGCATATATATAATGATCATGTAAATGCGGATATGTCATTTGAAAAATTTAAAGAGATGTGTGGCAAAGCATGGAATGAGAAATATAGCTTTCTTGTTATTATGAAGGAAGAAGATATTAAAAATGGTAGATATCGTATTGGGTTGGATAAATTTGTATTTATGCGTTGAACTACCGATGCTACATCTAGTTACAAGTTGAACTTCACAGTGTAAACATGGTGAATCAAGAAAAACTATTGAAAGAAATAAAATCACTCAGTGATTCTATTAGGATGAAGAATCGTGCATTGAGGATGGGTTTAAGTGAAAGAGAAGAATTTCTAGAGACTACATTTAAACCTATTACGGAACCTTTAAAACAGATATCAGAAACTATTGGTAAACCTCGTTATGAAGGAGATGTTTTACTACCAGTTTCTAAACAAGAAGTACAAGCATTAAAAAAGAAGAAGATGATGATTCATATACAAGTGCTAGTGAGCAAGAAGAAACAAAAGAAGAAGAACCGATTGTTGAAAAGGAAGAAGAACAGCCAATACCTGAAGCTGAACAATCTATTCCAAATTTAACTCAATTGAGTAGCGATATATTACAACATGGACCTCTTGGAAGAAAATATATAATGAAAATGCTACATGACATGAAATCAAACCCGAATTTGAGTAGATCACACGTATACGGAGCAAGAATTGATGGGAATGAATTGAAGATTGGCAATTCAAAGCTTGAAATAACACAAGACGATTACATCATTATTGGTGAGCATAGATATAAAGGAACAAAAGGATTATATGAATTAATTTTTAAAAACATACCACTAAGATATTCATCCAAAGATTTAAGTGTTTTTAAGGAGATTCTCCAAAATACTAACGCTCATAAAAGAAACTACTTAAAGGATGCAATGATTAATCGTTCACGTGCAACAAAATATAACATCGTTATAAAAAAGTTGTTTCCTCCACGAAAATTGCCAACATTACGTACTGCACCAGCAGTGAGACAACCACTGAAAAGAAAATCTTTATCACTTATGGATTTATCACTTCTTGAACAACATGGTAAAAAGAGTAAAGGAGATACTTCAACATCTGGTAAAGGATGATGAAAAATCTATACAATACGAATGTGATTTACTACAACGACATCAATAAATTGGTTGATAGAATGAAACTATTGCATGAAGCCATGGAAGCTGGTCATACAGGTTTAAATAATGAATGGGTAGCTCTAATTGACGAACTCAGGAATCGCGGCATAATTGTATAATTGTCCGCGGATATATAAGAGTTGCAGGCATATAATGTGTCAGTTCTAACATGAGCGTCGACAAGTTCGGACGATACTCCGCGTTAGGAGTGCAAGTTGGAGAAAACAGAAAAAGAAGTGGATTACCGCAAACACCCGAAGGTGACTATAACATAAATAATAAACGTTTAAAGTTTGTTAGAGATCCAGAAGAAGATGGAGATGCAACAAATTTAAAAACAGTGAAGGAGGAAACATCTACAAGTTTAAAGCTTGACAACAACCAATTGTATGATGCAAAATCTCACAGGGTTATTAATGTTGCAAAACCAGTCAACAATGGAGATGTTGTTAATAAAGGCTATTTGCTATCTGCAATGGATTATGCTTTACTGTTGCAAAAGACTAAAAGTGGAAAAATGTACAATGCTTTAAATTATAAAATAACTAATGTGGCAGATCCAACTGATGATACAGATACAATCAATAAGCGTTATTTGCACTCTGTAATACCAGAAAAGAAAAAGGATGGATTTTCTTTTTATAAATATACTATAAACGATATTGGATATCCTAAAGAAGAAAGTGATGGTGTTAATATAAAATATATTAAAGATAATTGTATTTTATATAATGATGCTGTTATTGATTGTCATGGAAAAGTGTTGTCCAATCTGAAAGATGGTTCAACTCCATCGGATGCTGCTACCGTGAGACAAATGAATGAAAGCTTGAAGAAAGGAACATCCGCTTTTGTTAAACAAAATCAGGTAGTGTCAAAGAAAGGTGATGAGTTTATGCAAGGAAGTGAAAAGTTTACCTTACTACAACTAAAAAATAACAAGTGGGATGGAAAAAATAAAAGATTGTCAAATATAAGTTTAGGCACGGAAGAACATGATGCTGTTATTTTAACACAAGTGCCACAACTATCAGCTACTGGTGTTAACTTTATATGTGGAGGTAGACGATTAACCCATGTAAAATCTGGTAAAGATGATAATGATTGTGTTGTTGTGAAACAAACTATAGTTTTAGATAAAATAAATAACTTATATGATGGAAAAAATAGAAGAATATCTAACATATCAGAAGGAATAGCTCCGAATGATGTTGCTACTATTAATCAAGTTATAGCAACCTCTAATAACGATCCATCTGTGTATACATGTAATGGTAAACGTATCACAAATCTTGATAATCCAACAGATTACAAAGATGCTACTAATGTAGAGTATGTAATGAATCTTGTAGGTAATGCAGTTGTTGATATGCATAATCATATAATTGGTAAATCAAATCACGATAAAATCGAAGGTGCTAGAGAGAAAAATGGATTAAAGATACAATCATCGATATATATGGGTAAAGCTTGTGAATATTTAAGTATGGAATACACAAAAAAGGATTCATTATCACAAAGTATTTCATAGAGTGAAGACGTTGGTTACATAAAACAGCATAATGAAGACCGCATCGTTCAGTCATCGTCAGGACATTGGCAAGAGAGGACGTGGTATAACATCAGCTGCATTATCCCTGCTCAGACGGATTCCAGTTGGTGCTGTTGTAAATCGAGCAATAGACGCTTTACCATACGAATTACATCTGCCCGGAGGTTATCAATATTGTGGACCCGGAACTAAGTTGGCAAAACGTTTAGCAAGAGGAGATCCTGGAATTAATAAATTAGATCAAGCTTGCAAAGAACACGATATAGCATATTCAAAGTATAAAGATTCAACAAATAGATCAATAGCGGATAAAATTCTAGCGGAAAAAGCTTGGCAAAGAGTAAAATCAAGTGACGCAAGTATTGCAGAAAAAGCATCGGCTTGGGCAGTAACTACAGCCATGAAGACGAAAGCAAAGTTAGGTGGTGGAAAACGCCGCAGAGGAAGACCTGCAAAGAGAAACGCTCCTAAAAGAGGTGGAAATATTAAAAAAGGACGTCGTAGAACTCGTAAGGCAAGTGTAAAGAAGACTTCTGTTTGGCAAATGGTAAAAAACGGAGCAGGTTTATACCTAAGACCATACCGTGTGTACTAAATAAGAAGAATCAATTGATAATTCCAAATAAAGCCTTAACAAATCATCAGTTAAATGATTATGTAAAATGTTTGAAAATACCATTCTTTCGAGGAGTTTTTATGAAAGATGCATTACCAACTAAAATATGGAAAAATGAAACTGGAATAGTAAATTTGGATTCCACCTATGGTCCAGGCACTCATTGGGTATGCTATAAAAAGCTCGGACAAACCGTTTACTACTTTGACAGTTTTGGCAATCTACCACCGCCAAAAGAACTTCAACATTATTTTCGAAACTCCAAAAACATTTTTTACAATTACAAAAGAGAACAACCTAACAATACTGAAATATGTGGGCATTTATGTTTGGAGTTTCTAGCGAAAAGTGTCAGTCAGCTTTAAGATGTCATCGTATACAGTGTCATTGAGTGGAAATTCATCCACATTGAAAAGTACGCTGTTCCCAGCATTGCGTCTATCCAAGGAACGATTATGGGAAGCGGCATTACTTGATTTGACTACCTACAACTCAATTCCCAATGTTACGGAAGGGAAGAATAATTTACTACATTATTATGAAACTAAGGATGCTGCAGGAAAATACTCAGAATTGAAAATAATTACATTTCCTACTGGAGCTTATGAAATCGATGATATAAACCAATTATTACAGAAACAACTCGGAGAAGACAATATCACCGTTAAAGGAAACAATAATACTTTAAAAGCAGAAATAACTTCGAAATATTATATTGATGTCAGCTTGAAACAGTCGATTGGCAGTTTACTTGGATTTACAGATACAAAAAAGAAAATCTTAACTCCTGGAACTACTCATTCAGGTGATTCAACTGAACAATACTGAAACAATATTGAAAGTAAATAGTATCGATGTCACGTGCAACATTATACACGGATCTTATAGAGATGGAGTTAATCAACATATTTTACATACATTTTATCCAACAGTGGCTCCCGGTTTTAAAATTGTTGAGAAGCCACAAAACTTGATATACCTACCGTTAAACACCAGTTTCATTTCAGACATCGTACTGAACATATTGGATCAAGACGGTCATAGTGTTGACTTTAGAGGAGAAACAATTACTATACGGATACACATCAGAGCAGCAACATAAAAGTCAACATGGGATTATCATTTAAACCGCAACGGAAGAGTCGGGAGCTCAGTAGCTCCTCGACATTGGAAGAGTTAACATCGGAAAACATTCGTTTTCTACAGAAGATTGGATTGAAACTTAACAGCGATGGATATCCTGGATATATCTCAAGGACCAACGTTCGACGAAACACTATGGGAGAAGGAATATCACACGCACAACCCTTATACTTCATCAAAATTAAACAATAACGATGAAATAAGGATCCCCATTCAACAACAAGATATTTACACTTTACCGTGTGAAAGTTACTTGTACATCGAAGGACGGGTATTAAAATTGGATGGAAAAACTGCTTCAACAGTTCCTTTTATAAATAACCCGATGGCATATCTTTTTGATGAAATAAGATATGAAATATCAGGGGTGACGGTTGATTCAACAAAAAAGGTTGGTTTAACAACGACATTAAAAGGATTAACATCATTAACACCGCATGAGAAGAATTCAATAGTCACCGCCGGATGGGTTGCCCCCGATAAAGACACTATAACACCGGCTTCCAACGGTCACTTTGATTTTCATGTACCTTTACGATTGCTTTTGGGATTCGCTGAAGATTACAAACGGGTAATAATAAATGTCAAACAAGAATTAGTATTACTCAGATCTTCAACTAATAAGGACTTGATACTTGCAGACCCTGCAACTACGGAAGATAAACTGGAATGGCAACTACAGTTGGATAAAGTAGTTTGGAGAGTACCTCATGTAAGATTGGCTGATGAACATAGAATCCTATTATTGAGAAAGTTGAAATCTGACCGTGATATTGTGATGCCATTCCGAAGTTGGGAATTTCATGAATACCCTACACTACCTCAGACAGAACGACAAACATGGACCGTCAAGACATCAACTTACTTGGAACGAGCAAGGTACATAATACTCGGTTTTCAAACTAAGCGAAAAGATGTTATCACTGCAAATGCTGGTCAATTTGATCACTGTAAAATAAAGAATTGTAAAGTTTTCCTAAACTCTCAATTCTTTCCCTATGACAATTTGAATGTCATGTTCAGCAAAAAACGTTTTTCCATTTTATACGATATGTATGCAAGATTTCAATCGTCATATTATGGAAAAACTAATACACCACTATTATCACCTGACCAGTATTATTCCAAGGCTCCAATAATTGTAATCGATTGTTCAAAACAAAATGAATCGGTAAAATCATCAAGTGTGGATATAAAAATTGAAATGGAATTTGAAGAACCAGTAGCGGATGGAACTTCGGCATACTGTCTAATTCTACATGATAAAATAGTTACTTACACACCGCTGACCGGAATTGTGAAGAATGTACTTTAAGAAGAATTGTACAACGACTGCAAATTTTTGAGGTTAGAATTATCTGCTTCAATTTTTGAGGTTAGAATTTCATTTGTGAAAGACAAGTTGAAAACAAACAATTATGTAATTGTATAAATTTCAAGGATTTTACGAAAAATATAAAAGCGAGAAAATAATTAGTGGAAACTTCATTCTATCTTCAACCGTCGTATGGGAAACATCATTCGCAAGATGAATTCTACTAACGGAGAAGAAAATACACCTCTAATGGATGATAATAGTTCAGATATAGAAAAACAAGTTGAACGAGAAATGGACGAGTTCCTAAAGTTTAACAAACATAAGAAGAGAGAAGAAGAAGCTGAAAAAGAAGTAAAAAGGAAGAAGGTTGAAGTTAACATTACAACCAATATTTTAACAGAAGTATTTCTTCGGATTATCTACCCAATTTCTTCATGCATGACAAAAAGTATATCAGTTGGAATTTTAAAATCAATGGATTATTCACCAATTGTTATTTTAAATCATGGAAACAAAATGGTTACTTTCAGTGAAATTACTTGGGAATCTCTCATGAAACATTTACATCTTTTGGAGTGCTATTTAAGTAACAACACTTTTGGAAGAAGAACAAGATTAAGTTTATTGGAATCAAATATTGAAGTTGATATAGTAAAACATCGTGGAGGACAAATTGTTCGCTTCAGAGATTTAACTACACATAATGTTAAATTATATTTCACTAAAGAAGAATTTTACACTTTAAGTTGTACTACCGGTCCCGTCACCAGATATTTGAAACAACTAATATTTTCAAGTGCAATAATTAAAGACTATCTAATTGATACATTGGACAAAAAACCTTTTGTTCCAATTTTATACGGTCCTGTAGATACTTCAATCTTTAATAGAATACCTCAAGAAGTTGAAATGTGGAGACAATTAAACAACTATCACACCAATTTTAATATTGATGAAGTGGCACAAGAAGTGAAAGAAGAAGAACAATCCTGTCTGTTATAAACATCGGCTCATTCAATTTTTAAGTCAGTTGTTAGTAAGACTTCATCATGAATAAACGGGTTTTGTTTTTTAATGCACCACACATAATGGAAGTTAAAAGAGGTATAATTGAATTTCAAGCTTTCCGAGGAAATGATGGTAATTTTATTATTAAAGAATTAGTAATCTTGGACATGAACACATCAGTAGTTTATCATTATTTGTTCAAACCTCCAGTACCATTTAATAGACTAACAACTAAAGCGAAAGTTACAAACAAATGGTTGAACAAACATTTTCACAACTTAAGATGGGATGAAGGTTTCATTAATTATAACATGATGCCGCACATTATGAATCATTATTGCAAAGAGTTTAAAATTATCTACACAAGAGGATTGGAAAAAGCAAATTGGATACAATCATTTACAAGCAACGAAGTGATTAATGCAATAATTGATAAAGATTTCCAATGCTACTTCAACGAACTTTGTATTTCATCAAAAAGTTTTAAACATCGAAGGTCGCAGTGCGCTTTAAAGAATGCCTACCGCTTGAATAGTTTCCTTCAAAAAAGTGGTGGGGGTAGTGTCGATTATAAAAGTGAGAGCGCTACCATGACGCAGCATGAGTATTACTCGAACCTCCGAAGAGACAACATCTCCAACGGACATTCTTATTTACAAGAAAATTAACAATAACATCAAGATGGCATCGCAGAACTTACTTCAAAATTTGGTCGATCAGTTCAACGCTCATTCTAAGTCATCAATTCTACCTACGAAGAAATGTTCTGAACTAAAAGAAGAAAAACATTACATCATTCATACGATCAAGAAAATGGAAACTTCAGTAGGTGATGCTATTAATTGCACATTGAGCGAGGCACCGTATACAGTTGGTGACGAACCGAAGTTTCAAATCTTCCTACCTACACGTTTTGTACAACTTCTTCAAAATGAAGATCTTCGTGTAGTTCAACCCGGTGCACTCTATTTGGTTTCGCACGGACCAAGTGGAAATAACTCTACTGAACTTACAATTCATGTAACACCTACTATTGATTAGTTTGTACATAACATTGTAAATATTTGTTTGTAATTGTTTCTCAATAAATATGATATAAAACAAAAAAATAAAAAGCAACATATTGTAATGTCTTTGTACATTACAATATGTTGCTTTTTTAAAAATTCCACGGAATGACCTTGACCCAATTTTGTGTGATGATAAAAGCAGAAATCTACTTGTGAAGTTCATCAGTCTACGACTACCTTTCGTACCGTACACATCTCGCTCACTCTATTGCTTAATATAAAAAACTAAATATGTCTCTCAAAGTCAAGTGTGCATCTTACGATACCAACACCATTACAACTTTTGAACAACTCGAAGATTTAACCAACGAAATGCGAGTTTTACTTACCGGTGGTTATCACTTAACTGTTGATGTTAGTGCTACTAATACAAGGATGTTCACTAAAACAAAATATTGCGATGATGAAATATTTATTTCTACACAACCTACAACTTCTTCATCGCCTACTGGTCAACATAACATCAAGTTCCAAAAATATTACCAATGTTGAATAACTTTTGACAAACAAAACTACAACTAAAGAATCACGTGTTGAATGTGAGTTAATAAAAAGGATGTGATACTTGAATAAATAATCATTTGCTTCTCAGCTCTCACCACGACAAGACCTATTTAAGAAAATGTTGTACAGAATGATGATTCAACTTGATGGAAAAATCTATGGAAAAGATTACAACACTGTTGAACAAATGACTAAAGATATAGATGTATTAGCTAAAGAAGGATACCAAGCTAAATTAATTTTGAAATTTCCTGAAGTACATCCGCTATCAATAGAAGAACTAGTTGCTATGGCTAAAGCTGAGAAAGATAAAAAGTCTGAAGAAAACAAAGAGAAACAAACTTCTTAAGTATCAACATTCCTTACATTAGTAAGGTATAATTTTTTAAAACTCCGTTTGGATGACCTTGAAATTACCCCCACCACTTTTCATAGTACATAAAACTCGCTATTCAACACTATACACTCTTATTCTTTCACTGGACTCCGCAGCATCAACATGGAAGAGCAAAAATACAAGTACAAACCTCGTTACTGTTGTGAACAACAGTGTACAGATTTAGGACCAATGATGGTGGATGGGTTAGCTTGTACTAAATGTGAATTCTTCGGATCTTGTTATTGCAAATGCAAAACAAAACAACTACCACCACCGGAATTGCGAACTTTCAAATTTTACAAATCAAGATATTTTCATACATGTTGTCCTCAAAGATGTTTCAAATTTCACCCTCTAGATCTTGCTCATTGTCAACGCACCAAGTCTCATCAAGATGATTTTTGTACACATATGATAAAAAGATGTAAATACAGATCAGATTGGTATTCCGATCCTGTAGAACCATCAAATGTGTAATTTCAGTTTTACACTCTTTTTAAAACTTCATTTGGATGACCTTGAGATTTCCCCCACCACTAGTTCTAATTTTTATATAATATTAAATCATTCCACTTCCAACACTCTAACTAACAACATGGAAAACAAATTTATCAAGTTTGAACATATAATAACTGACAGGGAGGAGATGGAAGAATTGTTTCAAAACTTACTTTCTATCATTGACGAATATCCTATAAGATGGTTCAGAATTGTAGTTCAATATTTAAATCCTGGTGAATTGTTTTCTTCATCAAGTGAAGAAGATGAAACAACTACTTCGGTTCAAATAATTGAATTAAAAGACGAAGAAGAAGAACTAAACATTTTATTCAATCATAAGCTCAAGGTTCCCCATATAAAAGCCCCCTCCCTAGACAGCCCCCCTCCCTAGACGCCTGCTCAAGGTCACCATTATATAAGCCCCCTCCCTATGCGCCGATCCTCATTCCATCACCGACTCTCCAACAATGAACAACTCTCCATTGGCCCGAATGAATTCTAGTTTTGAAATAAACTCTAAAGATGAGTTACAAGACATTTTTAATATTTTACAAGAACTTGTAGATAATTTTACAACCATCAAAATGAATTTGGAAATAACATACGATTGTCCTATTTGTGATAAGGTTGAAAGTTTAGACGAAGACAGTTTACTAAATCTAACTCCTGCACCATCTGACACTACTGATGGTAATAATGAAGAGCAACGTCTTTCCCCCACCACTTCTTTGTAATTCATCCTTTCCCCCCACCACTTCTTTATTTAACTAACATTTCTCCCTTTTACTTCTCATTCCGTCTTTGACTTCTGAACTATCAACATCACTTGTTTTAAAATTTCAAACACTAACACAATCATGATGGATATGATGGATGAAGTTCCCTTCGTAACTAGAATGGAAGAGGATAAATTGAAATTAGAAATTAAACGATTGGAAATGGAACAGGAAAACCAACTCGAAATGTTACATTTGTTCAAGCTTTTCAAATACATCATCTGGGGACTCTGCATTTACCTTCTCATCGTCGTCAGTGTTTGCATTTACAACTCTGTAATTCATCACAAAAGTTCAACTTGTTTAAACTCTGCTGTTGCACATTAATTCTATGTTCACTAATAAAATTCAAAAGTTACTTCAACCTATCCTACTATCACCAACTAGTTCGACTTAGAACTATTTCTGGTGGTAGTTGGGTAGGCTTTTTTAAAACTTACTCTGGATGACCTTGACATACTTTCCAGATCCCATTTATAAATTTGAATTTCAGTTTTAAACTAACTTTTAATTTTGTTCAACTATTAAGAGTTTTGTTAACACCTTCAAATTTCAGTTTTCAACTAACTTTTAATTTATGTGCACTTTTAGTTCAACCCTAGTTACCTTGTTCGCAAATTCAGTTCAACCGACCACCAACGCTATCGCCATCTCCACCCCAATATTTCAACATCTCTGCCCCCAACACTTGCCCGAACATCTGCCCGTAGGGGCAGCTGCCCGGACATCTGTTCGGTTTTAAAAATATAAAAGAAAGGTAAAGGAGTAGGGGTGGCGCATGCTCACCAATGCAAAACTAAGGTTTGAGGTTAGAATTATCCATGGCGGCCGCCATGTCTAGTTCAGTTTCACCACATAGAGTCGGCGACCGGTTATTGGTCTAAAGGAGTGGGGGAAGGGGTGGTGGGGGGAAGGTTGCCGTTTTATAAGCCCTCTCCCTAGGCGGCGCTTCTCATTCGATCGCCAACTTTCAAACGAGAAACACCTCTCCCATGGCACGAATCAATTATCCCGCTATCACCAACTACTTCAACTTAAAACTATTTCTAGTGATAGTTGGATAGAATTTTTAAAAACTTACTCTGGATGACCTTGACATATTTTCCACATCCCAGTTATAAGTTTGAATTACAATTTTCAACTAACTCTTAATTTTTCTTCAACTGTTAGAGTTTCGTCAACACCGACGAATTTCAATTTTGAACTAACTTTTAATTTTATGCGCAAATTCACTTCACCCTAACGCCAACACTATCGCCATCTCCACCCCAACCTATATGGCATAACATATAACTACAGCATCTCATATATACCCTCTAACCCCCACCGGAAGCTATGTGACATAGCAGCTGGCGCCAGCTGCCACGTCACGTGGCTCGGGGGGCACGTGGCCGATTTTAAAAGTGGCCAAATCCCACTACTATGGATGATATTTAAATGTGTTAATTATATACAACAATTCAGAGGCAATTAATTCAGTCATGAATACGTAATATAAGATAATTAAATAACGAGACATTCAGTTCCATAAACATTTTTCAATAAAAAGTGAATATTAACATATTATTTGCGCCTTACTAGAAAATATCAATCATTTTATTTATTATCTTTAATTCAAAGAGCTCATTTTGTTTACATAAACGAGGAAGAAACTTACTGCGTGATACTGTAGTTCTATAAATGTAAGGAATATTTCTTTCAAACTCCCACTACCAATGGAAATCGCATTACCGTGTTTACATGTCTCTTCCGTTCCTGGAGCAGCTTACTCAAGGTGGTCCATTCATGTTTGTAACTTAAACGCAGATGATTAATTTCCAATGACGTCAAAACTGTGGTGATGTTGATATTTTGATTTCATAATTTCGTTCAAAGCTGGCGTATAAACTCTTTATTGATGTTTTCAAAAATAACATTGCTTTTAAGGCCTTTACTAATGTAAGGCAGGGCTTGATTTCTAAAATACAAAGTATCGGAGCTATGGCACATCGGAGGTTCTCCCCTGTGTTTTAATTGCCGTATTTAAATTTGTTGCATTTTTATCTATTCTGATGATTATTTTTCATAAAACTTTTTCCTTTGTCATATGACTAAGTTATTTGACATAATCTTTATATTATAATAATTATTTTATTTCCATGTTTCAGCTAAAGCTAGTTAGGAATAGGTTGCATCAAATATAGAGGGTCCTAAGTGTTTACATTTGTAAAACGAAGATAATTATTAAATTACAAAATATATGTAAATATAATAGTTAGTAAAAGTCCACTATAAGTAGGTTGAGGTTTACTTAATTAATTAGCAAAAACATTTCCATGAAACATAACTGTCTTCGCCATCCCATTGCCCTTTTCTTCTTTCTTTTAACTGACACAGAGACCGAACTCCCGAGTGACGAGTCGACGAATTTCGCAAAGCCGAAACCCGGAACAACTGGAACAGAACCGAGAGTGAACCAGTGACAAGTGGCCGGAATAGAGGTTGAAAGTTACGAAATGTAGGACTTGTGTTGTGCAACTAATACGTACCGTATTGCAACGTAACGTAGAATTGGTTTTGTAAATTTTGAATTTAGTTTCAAAAATTATATAAACCATGTTGAGACTGATGTATCATTTAAAAATAAAACAAGCGGAGCTCCCGGTTATCTCCAGTGTGTAAATAAGCTGCATCCATCTAAAATAACCTGTAATGTAGGTGGGACTTTATTTTTATTTATTTTGCGTCTATATACGCCAGTGGTATTTTTATATGCTTCATTTATTAATTTGCATATAATTCAGTTTATCAATTGGAGCTATGGCACACCGGGGGGTCCTCCCTGTAAAAGTTTTAATTACCGTACTTCACTACCGGTACTAAGTTTACAACACCAGATCATTAAAATAGGATTCTCGAATAGGTAAACATAGTAAACATAGAGGCTAACCTGAAAGAGTACTACAGTGTGAAATACTTCTTAAATTTAAATTATTTTTTAATACTCATATGATCTAGATTGATTTCTGTTGACTTAGCTTATGGTAAATAATTATAAGTACAGTTTATTTCGTTTTGTTATTTGTTTATTTTTTATTAAGTAGGTTATCAGCTTCTTTTTGTCTTTCTTTGCCCCGTCCATGTCTTCGTGCTTGGATCTTATAAGACAAAATAAGGGGATGAGCCGCTACAGTATAGGTATCCTCGACATCGGTGTCATGGTTCCAAGGTACTGAGTGCTATCATCTATGCCACAAACCAACCGAAATGTGTTCAATCGTACTGTATTGTCAGATGTTGTCAATGCTATTATAGCCTCATGTCAATTAAGATATTTTATAAGTAATCTAGATCCTTTTTTACAAATTAATCCCCTTAAACAACTCTAAAGAATTTTATTTTTTTAAAGAAGTGTCCATTTTATTTTCAAATCTTCCAGACATGTAAAACGGGGTGGTTTAAAGGAAATGAGTTAGTTTTTGGAAAAACTTCTAATTCGAGCACACAAGATAGAGTTATAGAATATCTAACCATTTGATCTAACCTCTATACAATAGTAGGTATAGTCTGTCTTTCTATGTATTTTGTAAAATTAAGACCTTCTTCACTAAGCTTAGGGTGAAAAACAACAAAATATAATTATTCTACTTAAACAATCCAGTATCCTCCAAGACCTATAATAAGCCCTCCGTGACACCTAGGTCGGACAGTCATAAGGTCAGACGATGACATGATGTGTGTGGTGGGTGCAAGATCGGTACACACGAGCGGCATTCACGTGTCGCCGTGCTCACGTGACCGTCCCACACTACATGTGTTCGCCTACATCCGCCAGTGTTGCCAGTACACGCGGAAAAAGGGAAAAACTATCTACCGCATTGTTTAGAGCTCCCATGTAACGTGTCTGTGCCATAAATGGGGATGAATAGGATTGTAGTAAAATGTAAACACATAGTGTCTCTAAGTAAAGTTCTTAGCACCGAGAAATTATTTTATGAGGCAGAGAAAGCAAGTTTTTTTTTTACTTTTAGTTTACTAGATATCCACCGTTTTGTGTATTTTACAAAAACATTTTTATCCCAAAATTTTTAACAAATTTTCATGAAATCCAGTATGTATGGCAAATAACAGAAAGCCATTCTGTGGTACTATTAACTTTGATAATGGGTTTCAGATTTGGAATACATCATTTGATTTGTAAATAATCATACAAGTTTAGCGTACTTGGCATTAAACGTTTTGAGCTGAAGTAACTGACAGAAAAACTCCTTAAATTTACTAAGAAACTCAAAAGTTTTTGGAGAGTGCTATTTATCTTCTTCTTTAAGACGTTAAAATTTAATTAATCAGTAGTATAGTAAGAACTAATTTTCATTCTTAAATACTCTATTGAACGATTGACTAACTCATAAGTCAATTTTGGTAGTACTCTTTTGTTGTTTAATGAGTTAATGTCCCCTGCAAAGCAAATACAACATTTTGTTTAAGTTTTAATTTTGTCAAAAATAGTATTTCTTTTATTTAAATGAAAACCTCAGAGACCTGCCAATTTTCATCAAAATATACAAAGTATGAAATAAAAATCACAAACCTTAGTAAAAATTATTTTATGGTACAAAAATACAAATTTTACACATCCACCAACATCGTTCAATTTTCACTTGTTACCCACAGCTTTCACGACCAACCACATCTTAAACATTCAGCGGTAACTTGTCCACAGTTTTCTCTCAGGTTGTCTCAGAAGTGATGAGGGTAGCCGTAGTGGAGTCCATGGTAGAAGGGTAGTGGCTTGTATACCAGGGGAGCGGCGACTATGGGGGCGGGTACGATGGTCTTGATGACCGGCACGCTGTGGTCAACCTTGTGGAAGTATGAATAGGAGGAAGCAAGTGGCTTGTGGACGACCAGAGGGTAGTGGTGGTAGTCCAGGGGGATGAACCCGGCGGCGGCGACGGCCACGATGGCGGCGAATACGGCCTGGAGGCAGACAAGGGTGAGAAAGGGTTAGAAAAGGGTTGGTTAATTTTGTTGATGGCTTAGAGTACTTGGGAGCTGACAAGGGTGAGAAAGGGTTAGAAAAGAGTTGGTAAATGTTGGTGATGGCTTAGAGTACTTGGGAGCTGACAAGGGTGAGAAAGGGTTAGAAAAGAGTTGGTAAATTGGTAAAGTTGATGATTGCAAACAGTGCTTGGGTCAGGCACGGGTGAGAAAGGGTTAGAAAAGAGTTGGTAAATGTTGGTGATGGCTTAGAGTACTTGGGAGCTGACAAGGGTGAGAAAGGGTTAGAAAAGAGTTGGTAAATTGGTAAAGTTGATGATTGCAAACAGTGCTTGGGTCAGGCACGGGTGAGAAAGGGTTAGAAAAGAGTTGGTAAATGTTGGTGATGGCTTAGAGTACTTGGGAGCTGACAAGGGTGAGAAAGGGTTAGAAAAGAGTTGGTAAATGTTGGTGATGGCTTAGAGTACTTGGGAGCTGACAAGGGTGAGAAAGGGTTTGAAAAGAGTTGGTAAATGTTGGTGATGCCTTAGAGTACTTGGGAGCTGACAAGTGTGAGAAAGGGTTAGAAAAGAGTTGGTAAATGTTGGTGATGGCTTAGAGTACTTGGGAGCTGACAAGGGTGAGAAAGGGTTAGAAAAGAGTTGGTAAATGTTGGTGATGGCTTAGAGTACTTGGGAGCTGACAAGGGTGAGAAAGGGTTAGAAAAGAGTTGGTAAATGTTGGTGATGGCTTAGAGTACTTGGGAGCTGACAAGTGTGAGAAAGGGTTAGAAAAGAGTTGGTAAATGTTGGTGATGGCTTAGAGTACTTGGGAGCTGACAAGGGTGAGAAAGTGTTAGAAAAGAGTTGGTAAATTGTTACAGTTGATGATTGCAAACAGTACTTGGGTCAGGCAGGCGTAGGTAAGGGTTATAAAAGGGTTGTTAAATATTGGTGATAGCAAGGAATCCTTGGATCAGACATGGCAGAGAAAGGGTTAGATAAAGGGTTGGTAAAGGTTTGTGACAAGGAGTGCCTGGAAGCAGTCAGAATGAGAAGGGGTCAGAATATGGGTTGGTAAAGGTTGGTGAAGGGTGCCTGGGAGTAGCATGAGAGAAACAGACCTTTGTCACGTCCTATTTAAAGAACATAAATCCATTTTACACGAAAATGAAACTTTTAAACGCGTACTGTGCTTAAGACAATATCACTTTATATCCCTCAGAGGTTTTCTTTCTCCTAAGAAGGTCATTTCTAAAGTGTGTACTGTATATTAATACGATAGGACCTATTTACAGTTTTACCTATCAATTATAAAACAAGATTTTACCAATCATAATAACGTTAAAAAATTAATTATTAGAATCAATATAGAATATATAAATATCTTTAAGGCCAATCAATACTTTTCAGATTATTTTAAAAATTTTTACATTATTGTTATCTATCGCCATCTAACACAACATTCTATGTATTGGTGAAACCTAAGCTTATGATTTGTTTTCTTGTTAACTTAAATGCAGAAGAAATATGACAGATTTGATTTGTTAGCAAAATGCCTACTGTTTGTGTAATATATGTTTATGAGGTTGCCAAACATTGAAATTATCACTGTGATTATTGACTGATTTCAGATTAATTTAAAACTTGGTATTGATAAAACGATATGGTTCATAAGCAGATTGGCTAATGTAGCCATTGCTGTTTTTCCTGAATATGTGAGGATCATTGTACAAATTAATGTTTTTAACTATTAAAACACTCAATAACTTAAGAAACAATTAAAGAAAAAAAATTTAGTACATTTAAACAATATGAACTCTGATATAAACGTAAGTTTTTTTATATATAATTAATACTGAATGGAATTTTTATTAATACTGATATAAATTGTTATTAATTTTAATAATTTAATTATAATTAATCTTAATATGAATCTCTTCTTGAGAGGAAGTTGAATTCATCAACATGTGGCAACATGTGTGATAGAGAAACCGAGAGATTTTCAATTATGTTGTTCCATACGTTGTAATTTAAAAGTTCAGAATAGACTGATAAATGAGACCAAAATAAACTTTTCACAGACAAATTTGCATTTCACAGGGAAAATACAGGGAAAGTCAATGACCAATGACAAAAGCTTCATAACAATTCCGTTTCAACAGTTAGACAGTGACCGGATCTGACATGCATTCAAAGAAAAATATTGGGGTCTGTTTTTGCCTCTTTTCAAATACCGCATGCAAAGATTTGAAATATGAAATAAAATTCACAATAATGTAGTATTAAAAATATATTTTGGTACATTTTCCTATATTTGACATGTAGTAGGAGTATTCACCTATGAAAATAATGTATTCAAATGTTATTAGTTTTATATGCAATAGTAAAGAATGTGTTTAAAATAAACATATTTGTATATTCTTAAAAAAACTCAAATTCTATATTTCAAAAATAGTTTAAAAGTTACAAAGAGATTATCTTTAAGGATTTAAAAGCCGATATATGAACTTTTTTGTACTCAAACTTAACCTGAATCTTAATATAAAAAAATTATATACTATTATATGGTTTTTAAATTTAATTTTACAATGCATTATAATGGGTTAAAGGGTATAATTTATTAAAAATTATTTAACCTTTTTGCCTCCAATTTTATCTGATTAAGTAGGCCAAATTAAAATTTTTTTTTAGATTTATTAAAAATAATTATGATTACCTCCAGTCAAATCAAACAACAGATATATCAAACTATTTATTTATAACTTATGGATTTTAATATAAAATTTATTTACGTTTCTTTTATTTAGTTGCATAAGTTATATGTTGTTGTTACGGAATAGGTCTTATCCATTTGAAAGAGATATCTGTGTTTTTTGTTTTATACCTTGAAAAGAAAATTTTAATTTCAAAATCGCAGAGGGAGGATATAAAAACACTCTTGGATAATATCTTTCTAAATAAAAATAAAAATTAAAATAAAATGTATTAAAACTTTTACCATGCTAATATATTTTAAAAGATAATATTATTTGTAACTAAAGTAGTCTTAGTACAAAATAAATATATCAATGGTGTTAATATATCATAATTTTATTTAAGTATATATTTAAAGTTATTTTATTAAATTCACTAAGGAATTCTACTTTTATTTATATTATAGGAACAACCATCAACGTTATCTTTTCCTTTAACACTTACATTTTGTTCATCGTAAAACTGGTCAAACCACTAGATGCAGCTTTCAGTCAAGATTTAAACAACAAAAAGTATATAGCCTCAATAACACGACCATCTAGGGCTCACCATATGCAGAACATGTAACTATAGACCGATCACAGACATTTAAATATAGACTAAATTGTAGAAATTTAAAATTAAAAAAAGAGAAAACCCAACAAAAAGGAGAGATAAAAATTTATACATTACATTACTATAGTGTAAATATGTTATATACCATGCTGGTCCGGAAAACAAACCATATTTTTTGTGTGAGAAAAACAAACTAAAACCAAAGAGTACAAAATCCATATATGTATTGCTAGACATTGTATCATTGTCCAAAAATATCTATGCCATATTTTATATACTAAATTGATACAAGTTTATGTTAGGATTTAGTTACACGATTACACTGTGATCATGATATAAATGTTCAAAACCAGTGAAAATGTAGGTTAAAACTAAATATCAAGGGCTAAAACAAATTCAAGACGTCTCGGGATCTGGAATCTGATCAGGTGGAAGAATTACCTAGACTATGAAAAAGTTAGTAAAAACACACCAGGGGAATTTGGAGAAGTCTAAGTAAAACCTGAAAACAGAAATTGCAGTCACAAAAATTAAGTAAAACTTGATGTGTTTTTACGAACTTTGTTGTGATCTAGGCATTTCTTCCGCCTGAAGACGGGATGAGATTGTAGATCCCGAAATTTCGTGTATTTGTTTTACTAATCAGTGATGGAAAATGTCCGCAATAATTTGATAAACAAAGACATTGACCTATCACAAATAGATAACGATATGGCCATGCTAAGGAGACACTGTGAGGTACTCACTAGCTTGAACATGTCGATCGTGACGGAGCCTGGAGCCTGGAGGGTGGTAGTAGGTATCCAAGTGGCACGTGGGGTCCCCAGTAGCCCTATATACCTCGGTTATCTGGCGTGCATCTATTGTGAGTTGCCTCAGATTCCCTCTTCCCACCACTTGGATAACGTAACTTCGCTCGTGCCTCTCTCACGTTGTGGGAGTGATAGGTACCAACACTCGCACACACGCACACACACACACACACTCACACATACACACGCACAAGCGATGGAAATTCTTCGAGAAATTACACCTTACCGGAGATTTTGGCTAGAAATTGTTCTGGTCTAATGTGATCCACGAGTTGTGAAATGGAGTTACGTTTTGAGTCCATTTTGAGGAAATCGGTTCCAGAAATAGAGAAAGCAATTTGAGAATTGAATAATGTTTGAATTGTTCGGTGATGTCAGTGGACTTTGATAACGGGGTTGGAATCATAGAGAAAAGGCAAAAATATTTTCTAGTTTTGGCCTTCTTTTGAAATATCATAGACGTTTGAGTGTCAACAGTTGTCAAAGTAGGGAGGTGGAATTGAACCTTATTCTATCGTCCACCCTTAGAACAGAAACTAATAATACTAAATAAGTACTTATACTTATCAATTAGGTGCAGTACTAAACAGAAACGAGATCCAAAGAAGTGACAAAGTAATCGTTTTCAGCCGTGGGGTACATGGATTATTACCATACTTGTCCAACAGTATGACTCGTCCTACCATTCAGCTCTTCTTCGTAATGCTTTTTCTGGACTTAAGGAATTAATTTTATAGTCTCTAACAGAGTTGGTAAATATAACTACCCACAATAGTCGTTCTAACAGAAATTAATAGAAGATCAGGGTTATATTGATGATTATAAAGCTCAAATGAAAGATATATTATCATAAAGGTACTGAAAATATGTATCATTTAAAATAGAGTCAAACTCCGTATGAAATTCATAAAGTTTGTTTACATTCGTTCGTGAAAATAAATTGAAACAGTGATAATAAACCCTGAAGCCCTAAACATTTTGAATAAAACAATTATATAACCACCGTGGTGCAGCACTGAACAATTAAATGCTCGTCACTCATGTTTTCTCAGAATATCACATATTAATTAAAGTGAAATAGAACAAGTGTTTTCCCTGAGTTATACTATTGCTGAATATTATTTGAAATTTTATTTAGTGTTAATAGTTATTATAATTTACTAAACTTTCAGCTTTTAAACACATGGGTATTATAAATGAGTAATATTGAAAACAAATACTGGACGGTAATCGTTGGCATTTTTTTCTTGTTTTCAACGAGGGTAAAATTTATAAAACAACAGGATTGTTTAATTACTTATCACAAATGCATCTTGTAAACTCTTGATACTTGTTCAAAGAGCATTTTTCAAGATGTTTTAAAATTGCATTTCACATGCATTTTGCGAAATGCATTTGTTTAAAGCTTTTTATATGCGGTTTTAATGAAAATTAAATTAAAATAAATTTTAAATACATTTTTAAGGTATTTTAATGCAATTTTGAATATTTAGAATTTAATTCAAATTCATAAAAAATATATCTTAAAATTACTTTTATACTTACGGACCGATTCATATGTAAACCTTTAATTTTTGGGAATTAAAAAAGGCTCAATATACAGATTTCTTGGTTATGAATATGGACAGAAAACATATTTATGCTTTCATTAAAGAAAGATTTTATTGATTTAACTTTTCAAATATTGTACATTCAAATATTCATGAATTATATTTGCAAACTACTGTTGGTGCTCGGGTTATTTTAAGTTATAAGGTGTGACTTAAATCATATAGTAAAACAAGTAAAATAAAATTCAATAAGTTGAAGCTTCATGAGGGATGACCTACTCTCAGAAGGGTAAGAAGCGAATGTTCTGTACGAAAATCATTAGAGCATACGCCTCTTGTTCTTCTTCTTTTAAAGCGAATTTGTAGTTTAGTTTTTTATTTTCGTAACTCATAAACTAAGCTGATTGACATCAATGGGGTTTACATACAATTAAGTACAAAAACTAATCATTAAGAGTGAGGCAGCAAGAGAAGTGACAGTGAGTCTCATAAAATTCATTCATATTCATAAACATCACTTTCCAATTGCTGTCCTAATGCAGACTTTTCATGTGAACGTTTTGAACATAAAGTAAAATGTATTGATAGGTTACAAGGACATTTTTGTAAAAGAGACAGTGTGTGCTACTCCAAACCTATAACGAACTAAAACAATCTCTAAAATATTTTAAATTAACTAGAGGTGCATACATAGGGTGTATTGAGTTTTTACATAGAATAAAAAAGTTAAAAAGTAACTTGTTATAACGTAAAATAAATCATTAGTTTTCATACCATTCGGTTTCTTTATCATGGCAAGACTTTGTGACACCCGGTATTTTAATTGCATTAAAAAGCTATTTAAATACATCTGAAATACAATTTATTGCATTTCAATACGCCAAAATTTCCGTACTTCAAATACAATTGTATTTCAAAATAGCATTAAAATATCGGGTATTAATTGGACAAATTTTAAGATGAAATAAATAAATAACCAAGCAACTAAGAAACATGGAACATCTTTGTATTAATCTTCATATTAAAAAGAATTTGATACAGTAACCTAAAAAATAGTTAATAATTATTCCAGTAATTATAAAAAAGTAATTATACAAAGCCTGTAAAATGGTCAAATGTTTTTGCCTTCACGTAACCCTGATATTATAACCTTAGAATTTTTATTCTGGGCTTATGGCCAGGACAGATGTTTGGAAGGAAGGTTCAACACCATGAGGAACTTAGGTAAATATTTATATAGGTTATTGAACGCATAACTCGAACAGTGATCATAAAAACATGGTCTGAGGTTGAATTCATACTAAAAACGTTGCATGCAAACCATGAAGAGCACGTGGAAACGTTCTAGTTTACTGCTATATAGAATGACGTAACAGAATGTTTTTCTTATATTGCGATGAAAACAGTTTTTAAAATGCTATTTAGTAAAACGATTTCCATGTTTCTAAGTTACTTGGATATTTATTTATTTAATCTAAAATTATGTCCAATAATTTATTAGTACGATTAATTGCTTATTGAGATGCCATTTAAATGGGATTAAAATGGGTTTTTAAGTGGGGAATTTCACTCTCCTTAATTGAACTTGATTTAAGTTATTGGATATAATATGCTACAGAGTTAGTAACCAGATTACATGACAAGATATCCCCCCGATGGTGGATCTCACATTACATCAATCAATCTAGTAGTAACAACCTCTCGGTCTCACAATGCGCCAAGTTTCCCATGAGTGTGATATCATCTGAACTAATGAAATTACAAAACCACATTTCGTCGTGGATTTTCGGGTGTCTTCAACTTGTTATGAGACTTAAATGGGTGGCATAACTGGAAAGAAGTATTAACAATTTGTTAGATTCCTAATCTGAAAGTTTGTTGAGTTCAAAACTGTTTGAATTAACTTTCTTAAGAATTGTCTCGGAAAGAAAAACTGTGTTTAGTTTTCAACATTAATGATTTATATGGATGATGGGTTCGGCATGGGTTATTCAGAACGTTTAAAACTAGATATAACTCACCATAGTATCGGATGATATTTTCACTATCATACTTCGACGAATTGAAGGTTATTGTCATTGTAGTCAGAGATTTTTTTTAAAGACGATCCACAAACCAGTATTTTCTAATATTGTGACAATTAATTGCCCATCTCAAATAGTCACTTCTCAAAAAAAAAAAAAAAATTTAAAATGATATAAATTCCCAAACAATATTAGAAATCCAAGAACTAATCTATTTTGAAACTAAATCCATTTTGTAATTGGCCGAGACACAACCTCATTTACAAAAGATTTGCTGTCAATTTACAGCTCATTGAAGATCTTTAGGTGACGAAAAAACCTAAACATTTTGAATTTTCAATAGTGAAGTTTATAATTTATAACACAACTACATAACTTAAACCAGTTCCTTAGGTTCCGTCGATATACAATGTCTTTCAGTCTTTAAGAGTACAAAAGGAACAAGTACCTGTTGATAACTACATTTTTATTCGGTTTAACCGTCAGACAATTTAGAAGCCTTTCGAAGTTTCGAAACAAGGCACGGCTACCTTTGTTCAATGGACTTATAATGAACCATTCTAACTAATGAATTATCTGGTCTTTTTCTATACTTCATATTATCTACAGTAATCACAACCAAGATTAAATCACATTCACCCTAAAATACACACGGCAGAGTTCTTCGATGTCTTAAGGCGTGTATATAATGTACCAATAAAAGAGAACTAAACAATAAAAACTTCCAACTCTTAGGAAGGTTTGGCATCAGGTGACGGCTAAATTGATATCGATCTTGTGGCCAGCTAGTGATAGCAGTGGGGGCAGATATAATGGGTATTGAAAAGTGGTATACTTGATTACTAGGGTCAGAAGTAATGTTTTTCGTAAGAGGTAACGTATTATGGGCTCTAATCAAGGAGATAAAATGGCCGAGTTCCAAACAGATAATTTAGTATTGTGTTTCATTTCACTACAAATTGCTGTCCCTTTGCAGGCTATAGGGTGAGTCGGTGGCGTAGTGGTTAGCGCGCCGGACTTCGGGACCATGGCAGCGATGTCGTGGGTTCGAATCCGCGTTCTGCCAGTGAACTTTTATCAGTACCTTTCACCTTGTACTGTAGCGGCTCACCCCCTTACTTTGTCTATACGATCCACGCACAGATCAATAGTCTATGTGAACGGGGCAAAGTAAGGCAAAAAGAGGTCAGCCAACCTCTTTAATTAAAAAAAAGCTACTGTTAACTTATTCTATAGATAATTCAATTTTAGTTCAACTGTTCTGAAGGAAAGGGTAGCTCATTCGAATCACAAGAATGCTTAAATTTACGACTCTTTCTGTAAAAGCTATGACAAAAGTCTGAAATAGCTATTTGTACATTTCTGCTTCAGAATTCTGCTCAGCTAACGTGCGGCCAAATATTTCGAGAGCCATAGTCATTTCGATGACTATTAGTGCTTATAATACACACACTTTTCTTACCACCATAATTGCAAGGGATTAAATTGTTTATTCTATACAAAATGCCATTTAAATTATACTTTATTTTTCTGTGGGAACACACTAATAACTATCAAACATTACTTAAATTTAAGATCGACAGCAATTAATAAACAACAATGACCAACAGCTGTGGTATACTTTGTAATAAATAACAGCTGACCTTAGATGGCTATTTTATTTAGCGTGCAGGAATGAAATGAATAAAGCGGAAATGAAGTGTTTTGCTTACTGTTTACAGATGTGGCAATGTGATTATTTGCATGCAGTTGTAGGAAAAAGAATAGAGTATTTCCGTTAAGATTACTCATTTCCATTTTCAAGTCTGCACAGCTGTCCTCTACCAACATGGAAGTGTCCATTTAAAAGTTCATGACAAAAGGCCAGCAATGGCTATGTTAAATTGCCTCTTTTTTTGTTTAAAGTTCAATGTGAATTAAAATTTGTGTTTCCCTACCCATACTTTAAGTGTTTTACTCTCTAATAGTTAAAAAAGAACAACAAAGTATCAAAATTGTCATTGGTACCATAAAAAAAACAAAATAAATAATCAAATAATTTATTAATAAATAATTCAGCATGGTTTGGCAGGAGGTGTCTTTGGCAGGGGGCGGTAGTTGTGATGACAGTCCTTGGCTAGTGCCAGCCATGATGATCGAAGTGATGGTCGTGATGATCGAAGTGATGGTCGTGATGGTGGTCGTGATGGTCCCACCAGGGGTTCCAGGCGGGCTTCACCCACACGGGCACGCTGTGGTCCACCTTCCACACGCTGGCGTAGGAGGTCGCCACGGGGTGATGGTGGTGGTGGTGGTGGTGCTGGTCAAATCACAAGAATTTGAGTCAACATTTACTGACTACTTGGTACTGTAGTTATCGGTTCATGGGAGGCTATTTTATTTACTATTATCATATAAAAAAAGAAAATTTCTATTACCCATAAAGAAAAACATATTACTATTCCGATCTATCTTTGCCTAAGTGGCAGCCGAGAACTGGAGATACATGAAATTGCTGGAGCCGAGAGATTGCTACATGAAATGCGCAGTTTTGAGCTCGGCTTTGCCTAGTACTTGAAATAGCCCAATTACCTCACGGCTCTACCTTGTAGGACTTCAAAATGTTCATATTATGTTATTCTCAGAACACCGAATCTCTAAAACTGCCGAGCATACATGGTTGAAATTTAGCATGGACGTTACTGTTTTCTCTTAAGTGCTCACTAAAAATGGTTGCAAAATTTCTTCATAGTTTCATCTCACAGGACCTCAAATTTCGATATAATGGTATTCTCATAGATAATTTAAAATAAAGGTCTAGGAAACAACAAATTTGCAAAACTATAGGGCCTACTGGGTTTTAATTTGTACATGAACGTTCCTGTTTCCTGATAGGTGGTCATTAAAAACTACTTTTTAGAAAGCTCCTTCAGGATTGTACCCCACAGAACTTCCTTTCAACAGAATTCTTAAGGAGGAATATTTGTTTGGATTTTACGATATTAAAAGTAGCTATGAGTCAAGAGTTTTTATAGACTAGTAAATTAAATCACGATTGCACAAAGCCGTGCCTGATAAGTTTATGAATATGGTTTATAAGAAGAGAGTTTACAAAATAACAATAATGTTCTAATAAACTGATTACCCCATAATCCTCCCAGCCTGCCCAGGGGACCACGGAGGCGGAGGCGAAGACCACTGCGACACTGAGAACTATCTGCAACATAGAGTAATGCATGATTAACTAACTACAGTACTAGAATAAAGTAGGTAGCAATTGGTTTTATAAGTAATCCAAGTAATCATCACTGCTAATATCTGCTTGGATTTTAATAGTTAATAAAAAGGTATACTAGACCTGTCTTAAAATCATCATTTCAATTAAATAGCCACCACTGATTTACATTAAAAACTGCTGTAATATATTACAAGTGGTCACAAAAGCTACTTTTTGATAATAAAGGACATAATTTAATCAGCTTATAAGCCAATATAAGTCTAAGCATACCTTATCTGAAAGAATAAAGACCAAGTAATTGGGTTTTGAAATGACTAAACTTGTGATCATCAAAAAATGCGACTGCTTATAGACTGAAAATTAGTTGAAAGTATTCAACACTATTGAGCACTTGCGGCTGGTATTAGCAAATTTATTAGGATAGCTATATTGGTATGATGCTATGTGTATGATAATGGTAGTGTAAGAGATCTAATAAGAAGTTGAAATAAATCTATTTAAGACGATCATATACACGGTTGAAACGCTGAATTCCCAGTGCCTATTGAGCAGTTTTCACAAATTAAATGTCAAATTAGAGGGAATAATACGTAGATTTGTAATTGAGGGAATAATACGTCTCTCCAAATGCATACAGTAATCGTTCCTAAGGTTATGTGTCATAACCATTTAAAGTTTCAATCAGTGCAACTCTTCTGGATAAGTAAAGTTACGTTAATATTCCCTCCCAGCTTTTTTATAGTCAGCCGTGGGAGTTTTATTGTTTTGATAATTCACATTTAGCATGTCAAGTTTTACCGTACAAGATTACGGTCATTAGTTTCAACTAAACAATTGTTTTTCAATACTAAAAATCCATCACTAAAGGCAAAGACACTATACGATTAAACAATTATTTTTTAATCCTACAAATCCATTACTAAAGACAAAGACACTATACGATAGCTTAAACATAAGATAGTAGGTAGTCAAAATGACTTTTTCAACTTTTGCCATAGATATCTTTATGTACAATAATATTTATAATGCTACATGTAGTTATTATTTCTTCTCGACGACACTTGAACATTTATTTAACACACAGTGTTAACACCACACCTCGAAACTTCATACTATGCCGAAAACCACTCACCCCGTAAAAACAGTTTTACTTAGAAACAAAAACTGTTTGTCTCGTTATATTTACGAGGTAGATGCAACACACAAAGTGGTTTTTGCTGAAGCTGACGGGGGTTCTGCGTGACAATGGCCAGTGTCCTCGGTTGGTCACGGTGTCCTGACAGGACCCAGATTCCCGAGATTGTTAGCCATTTCCCACGTCCTTGCGGTCGGCGCGGCGTGAGGCTAGCAGTCACGTGACTATCGTGGGGTCACGTGATCAAGAGGAGACCGGTGATGTTAAATTTACATCCATTGCCAATAGAGAGTTTTTGCACATGCGGTAAATGGATACAGTAAACGCTAAACGTTATTTAAATAATGGCGCATTTAGGTACTTTAGCTGTTTGAAGCTTCAAAAGCTAATTGAAAATTGATCAACAGTAACCATTAGACACCATTCATACAGTTGAACAATCCTGTCTAACGTATTATGCGTAAATTTGCCAACTTAAAAATTGCGTTTAGCGTTTACCGTAAGATTTCCCGTATGATGCAAAAACTCTCTAATCTCTTAGAAATTTAAGGTTTGAGGTTTGTCTCCTTAGAAGTTAAAAGCTGGTATTCAAAGTTATCCAGTTATATGAAGCGAAGGGTTTTGCAATGATTTTACATGGTTAGGAAAGATTTTTGAATTATAAGTGAAAGAGCTTAAGAGAGTGATATGAGATCATAGTAGATATCTTCTTATATTATTTTTTATTCAAAAAGCTTGAAGCTATTTTAAACTTAATTGTTTACTTATCTATTAAAAGTAAAACTAATCAAGGTAGATCAAAGTAAGTGATCGAGGTAAAGTAAAACTATTGGAGTGGTCATGAGCTTGTACCAGCCTGTTTTCTTAAGCAAATGTAAAAACTTTAAACATTTAAACAGAAAGCACAGTAAGAATGTGCTTTACAATAACCCTTAAGCTGGGCTGTAGTTAACCCATACCTGTAATCGCCTTCTTTTGACTTGAAAAAATTATATTCCAATTAAGCTCACTGGATGACCCAAAAGTACAAGAGGATATTGGTAACAAGATCGAAATGAATATTTATTTTCCACCCTCAAAGCTTCAACAAGATTTAGATATTTTTTCTAAAATATCTGGGCATCAAAATAGTAGCTCGATCTCTTTTTTTCTTGAGCTCAATCTTAAGATAACAATAGACTTTAGAACTAGACAAAGTTAAACTTATCGTAGAGGGAATAGTAAGGGTATGAATTTTACGGCTAGAATGTTAGATTGCTTTATGAATTTTCGTTTTGTGATTTTAGGCGTTTTTAAATTTCACTAATTTTACGTTATAGTTTCGTTGTTATAAATTGGAAAGATTGTTTGAGTCCATGATTAATTGAACAACTAAGAACAATTCTTATTGTTATAAAAATAAATTTAATTGCAAATAATTTGTAATAATTGTTTTAAATAATATCACATTATTTTGAGCTCTGCTAAAATGAAGCATTAATAATTAAGTACATTATTAACTGGACGTAATGTATATAAATAAATCAATATTGAAATCCCGTTCAAGATTCAAGCCTGTGAATGAAAACTAGTAATGATTTCACAATCCTTTGTCAACCTTTTGTTATTTTGTATCCTTTGTGAACCGAAGATTTGAGTATTAAATCTGTAATTTATTTAAAACTTTTAAAATTTACGCTCCATTAAAAAATGTACCATTTAGTTCAAAAGTATGTAATTAAATAGTAATCAGTCAGCTTGGACAGTAATTACAATTATGAATCAGTCTACACTACTTCCTAAACTCCCTAATTAGTGTAAACCTAATTACAGAGTTACCCTACTTAGTCCAGCCTACGTACAGCAGAGCAGCAGCCAAACAGTAGCCTTGGGGACAATAGAGATGTTCTAGGACAGAGAAGAATTTGGTTAACAAGCGGGTAACCTTAGCGGAAGGTGACGGTAGCATGCAGATCAGCTGCTGTGTTACTCAACTTGAGGACTCACTTCACTCGCGAAACAATAACTATAGGCCAACTGGTCTGTCCTCAGTATCACCCTTAACCTTTTCCGTCAATACGACTACTATACCATATGTTTTTATTGGAAAATTAACTAAGATGTTTTGGGTTAGCTTCTTATTACATTATTTAGAACCAAAACAAATAAAAGTATAGAAATTTCACATTTAAATAATAATGATAAACGGGACCTAGCCACAAATGAAATATAAGGTAAAAAAACAAAAAAAAATCCTGGTAAATTTGTCGTTTGGAAAATATCCATTGAACTTATACGAGTGTATCATGACTTAGTTAAATATTTATGGATGGAGTGGCAGATAGTGTCTTGCAATTTATAATGAATGGTACTCTAGAAATTTATTTTTTTTAATAAGGACGTTAATCAGCCATATTCAGTGAACGTAAGTACATAACAAACACATTATATGTATATTAAGTTAGGAGGCTGCACCCTTAGGCTTTTTACCGATAACATCTGTAAAAATATCTATACTTATTTAATACGCTAAGGGTTTTTTTTGTCTTGAGAACTCCTCCCACAATTTTCAACCGATTTTCAAGTTTATCGTGTCGTTGGATAAGGCATGGTCTGTAGTTGTTTCCGCCAAAAACTGATGAGAATCGGACTAAAAAAAAGGTGCTATCCACCATTGAAATCTCAAAATTTCCCATTTAAATAACATTGGAATTGAATAAAGCATTTTAAACATCTGTTAATAATCAGGTGTAAATACGTGTAGTTTTGGTGATTAAAGATATTCACAATATTGGATTGGTCGGATGTCATTAATTTAGAGCTATAAGTAATATTTGTATTGCATTACAATAAATTGCTCGATTTCGAGCAACACGTATACTAGTTATACTTAATTGCGTTAGAAAATTGTGATTATTTTGAGCTAAGCATGTTGTTTAACCATGCGTTTAAGTACGTTCTTTTATTTAAGCGTTCCGATTAGTTAAAAAAATTTTCTTTAAAATAATTTATATATATGATAACAACGATGGTAATAATTGGCAATTTAATTCCACGTCTCATTTCAAGCATATTCAAATTGGATACAATGACTTAAAATTACCAGAAATCCAATATTAAAACTCTGAGCAATACAATAATGTACATCCCCATTAACAATTTTTAGGGTTTTAAGTAATATTTCAGTTAAAACATAATATAAGAAACATAACAATAAATTATTTTAAAATAATTTTACTTAGGTGATAGCGACTTAAGCTTATTAATAATGTTGTTACATTCTGGCCTTATACCAAGGTCTGGGTAGAACTTTTTGGGTTTTATGGAAATAAGATAATATTTCAAGTTATCACTCAGTAATATCTTAGTTCGTGTAAAGTAATTCTGTCAAGGTCCAAATAATAATAATAAACCTATAACCTAGAATACTCATGCGTAGTGTAAAATCACCAAAGGTCCTCAAGATAAGCTTTCCAAAGGGATTCATTCAAGCAATTCACTACTAAAAAACTTTTAAAATTACATTAAATCTCGTCGCTTGAATACAATTCATCCAAAACACAATTCATGAACACCAAGATTCTAATATTTTTAGAGTTTGCAACACTAAAAGCCTTTGGCAAGAAATAACTATATTCTCTATTACCTACTCCTCAGCACAAAATGATAAAATTCCGAAGAACTAATCACTCTTCTAAATAACTTTATGGTCTAAATATTATTTTACACAATTGTTATAATGATATAAAACAATGAAAGTCTGGTTATTGATATACGATTAACGTTAAAAATGTAGCAGTGAAGTAAAATGATTTGTTGTAATAGAAATAAAAATCATCGACAGACAATGAGTAGCCTATGATTGAACACAAGAGTAATATATGCAGCTAAATGCGTTGCAATTATCAAATTGAAAATAATCCAGTTGAAACTTCAATAGTTATATTTCATGTTTTATGTCATACTTTGCTTCAATATCAATACCCAAAAATATAAATAGGACAAGTTTCTATATTATTATTTGCAACTCATTACAGATTATTTATGATATCCTTACGAAAAACAGTTAAATTTAATGGGTACCAGTGTCCTTATAAATACAATTATCTTAAATGAAAACATTTGTTGATAAATTAGAAACTAAAACGAATTTGTTGGCACTTAAAACGTTAAATTGGCCAAGAGAATATTCAAGTTGAAATAATAAAACGTTTTCCAACACTACTCGATATATTTACACTTATACTGTAATTGTTTAGAATACGGTAAATATGTATAAAAGATATTATAACGGCGATCGATTTCGACCAGTCACACCGGTCATCATCAGGCCCAATCCGAGACTCCATCGTGACTGGTCGGACTCGATCGCCATTATAAGATCTTTTATATATATTTACCGTCTTGTAAACAATCACAGTATAAGTGTAAATTTATCAAGTAGTGTTGGAAGACGTTTTATTACTTCAACCTGAATATCAGTACCAGCACCAGTAATGCTAATCAAGAAGTTATTCAAGAAAATAAGAGAGAAAAAACTCTCTGAGTAACATGCTAAAAAATGTCATCAAGCACTATAACAATCTTCAATATCATTTCAATTCAATAACAATCTTTATAGAAAAGCAGGACGACCAAGCAGTGACACACAGAGCAACGGGACGGAGAGCGGACGGACAGTGGTCAGTTGACAAACTCACCCACGCAATCATGGCTGGGAACGGAGGATGACTGGCGCCCGGGGCGGCGGGAGGAACCTTTATACGCCCTGGGCGACAAGGGCGCCCGTCACCAGAGTTTGGGCGCCATCCCTCACCGGTGACAACTGCAACAAGTCTGCTTATGATGTCAACCTCAGCTGTCAGGAGGATGCACATCCGGCAGCATTCTGGAGCTGACAGAGGACGTGCTCCCGGAGAGGAACGAGGTCAACGTTGTGGTTGGAGGGTGGAAGATGTGTTGAAGACGAAAAGGAGTCGGTTGGATAAAAGGTTCTAGGAAATATTAGCGCAATTTGTACAGGCAAATAAAATTTGATACAGTGGAACCAACGATTCAACAAAAGTTGATCAAATGTTAGAACTACTAAGTTGTAAAAGTCAAATTGTTTTTGGAAATCAATTGTCAGAGAAAGGATTTAATTTCAACTTTGGTAAAAGAATTGACTGTAAATTGGAAGAAGAAGTACCGTAGTAATTTTTATTAGGTCAGGCCAGGAGTTTGAAGAAAAAACTGTAGTAACCCTAAAACATGCATATTCTTTTAAACAATTAGGGTGTATAAAGTAGATCAAAAGGGTTTAATAAATACTTTAAATAAAAATCATAATATTCTAAAGTGCTAAAAAATATCAAGTGAGGTGAGTAAAATTTTTAACAAAAAAAAAAAAAAAAAGAAAAAAAGTCTTGTAAAATATTACAGTATAAGTGTAAATATATCGAGTAGTGTTGGAAGACGTTTTATTATTTCAACCAGAATATCAGTACCAGCACGTATAATGCTAATCAAGAAGTTATTTAATGCTAATCAAGAAGTTATTTAAGAAAAAGAAGAAATTTTTATAATGCTTTTTGAATAATTTACTTTTTGGATATTGGATTACTTTCGAGGGAAAAGTGGTAAAAAGGAGACCTTAGCATTGAAGATACTTTGTAGAAGAATAGTTGAATCCTTGCAAATGGGCGTATTTGAAAATTGAAGATCAAGTTTATAAATGAGATAAGGACCTAAGATACTTTCTTTTTTTGTCTGCACTAAAAAATGATGATGTTTTCGACAGAAAAATATTTTTTCATGCAATAAAGGAACTATATAGTGAATTGTAGTTATATTGATCAAATTATACACATGGTATCTCTGAACGGCCACATTAACAGGATCAGAGATGTGATGTTTTCTTTCATAGTCTTAACCCAATACATTGTTAATATTAAATATTAATATAATATTAATCCAAGGTAACCACACTACTATTTATTTAAAAAATAAATAAAGATTTAGGTATAGCTACATAGTTGTGTTTTATGTTGGTCAGTAATCAATTTTTTCTCATCACTAGAGCTCCTTAAAATGTTGTAATAAATTGATCCTCTATTTTAATAAATTCCTATCCTAATAATTTTCTTTATATATATCGTATAGCTCATTCAGCCAGCCACCATGGTTTAAGAATAATAAAATAAATTCTGCGGTGCAGAGCACCTGAGTCAGTATAAGTAAAAATCTAAACACTAAAATAAAATAAAAAATTAGATCTCTCTTTATAGAGCTAAATCCAGGGCGCTAAGCCATTGCAGCCCAGCTTCATTTGAGCTATGCAGACCGGCCAATCCTTCGGGGAAGGCACTCAGTGGGCACTCTTCGACTATGTGTTCCATAGTTTGATACTCTGCTCCGCAGTCGCATGACTGGTCTTGTGTCATTCCCCATTTGTGCTTCCAATAATTACATCTTCCCACTCCAGTGCGGAAACGATTGAGTATAGTCCACTGCTTCCGAGGAAGATTCATACCACCTACCGCTACGGTCGGGTCATCTATCAAGAAGTGGTTCCGACCTTGAAAAGCGTCCCAGGATTAAGTCCAGTTTGTATGGATGGTGAAGTTCGAGTCCATCAACTGGGAGGCTGTTCGTAGAGGTGGTTTTCGGGACCTCAATCGGCCCGCATTCTGGGGTGATCATATATAATCATAATGGAATAATCATGGATGGGCAGCTGTGGAGCAGATAAGATCTTTGTGTATTCCCACTTTGGCAGCTTAACTGTCACACACAGTGATCTCTCAGCTATGCCAGCTGCCAGACAAATAATTTTCTTTAAAACAATTATTTAGAAAATCAAGAGATAAAATTTAAAATTAAATAAAATAGTCTGTATTTAACAACGACGGTTTAGAATTTATACTTAATTTGATACTCTGAATTACAATCGATTTGTCGCCCCATGAGAATGCCAAATTAATAGGGTTCATATATAAAGTGATATAATTTGATAGAGAGAGAGAGAGAGAAGTTAATGAATCGATATTTTTTAAAGTCGGTGTGCGATTGTGTGGTTTGTATGTTTCAAAATAATTATAGGATATCTTAAAAGAACGTTCACCACAAAAGCTGGTTAAAAACAACAAACTTTGAAAAGTAAAAATTTTGTACTAGTACCGTACATGTTACATCATATTTATTCTTGGAAAATTTCATGTTCAAATTTCAACTGGATTAATAAATTAATTATATAACATTTTAAGGAGCAAATTATTTTATTATTAATGTGATGTTACTATCCTCTTATTTGTGTTCAGCATTACACAAAATGCATCTATACAAAATGCAAGTATTCAAATTGCATCCATACACCTCAAAGGGTTCAGATCTTTTCCGGGAACTCTTTAACATTATAGTAACTTTAACTTTGATGTATCTTACATTTTCTTAGTAAAACTTGGCTATAACCTTACAGCTGTAAAAAGGGTAATGCATTCAAAGCTATAGAAGGAAAACTGGCATCTTTTTAGTGGGGTGGGTGTAGATTCACAAACGTAATTCATTTCTAAAAATTACAGCTATTGAAGCAAAACTAGTCTACCGACTAAATTATAAGCTTACTTTTATCAACCGCCAAATAAATTGTTTCTGTTGACGAAACATACACAACATCAAGCATTAGTAAACATTTATGCTAGTTATAAAAAGATAAAAACTATTGCTTTATGGTATTTATAAAAAAAATTATATGCTTTTAAGAGTCAAAAGCTAAATATTTAGTAATATAAAAGGCACTTGTGAGCGTTTAAAACAATATGACGTGTAAAATAATCATTACTCATTATCGACAAAAATAAAAATCGATATATACTCTATGATCTAGTTTTTACAAATTGTTAATATCACAACTCTCACAAACAAAATTAAATGCCAAAGTAGTATACCTACCTCTTTATATTGAGGTAAAATATTTTATATTGAGGATTTTATCATTGTAAAACATTATGTTATTTTTAAAGTTGAAAATACTTTTTTCTTTTCTGTGGAAACAGGCGATTTTAAATTTGAATAAAAACTGTCCTACATCCAGAACTTTTAAAACCAACTCTTAAAGCTACCGAACAAATGAAAATTCTACCAGTCATGTCACCTCTACAGTTCAAAGACCAGTATTTCGCCGTGATCATTGTTGCAAGAGCTTATTATCGTATTGTGATTGGATCCAAGAGGACCGAGCGTTAAGTCCCTCCTCACGACAGGTTGAGCAATACTCGCCGAACTGACCGACACACAGCCTAGTTTCTGGTTTCCGGGACGAAAGATCGTGTCCACAAACAGGGAAATCGTGTAGGACTCGCCACGCAACTAGGTGTCACAGCGGAGTCGCATCACAATGATTACATGAGGGGCTACAAAAATAGTGCAAAATAAGTTTGGTTTATTTGTAAACGAAGAATTGAAAACAAGAAAACTGCATACCGGGTTTTCAAGACCAACCGCACCACCTTTTTTTATTACTCAACGGAAATCCTTTTCACTTTTAATTTGATGGAATTCTAAAATATTTTATACTTGCACATTACTGCTTGAAAACTTTGCCAGGTAGTTTAAGCCAAGTATGAATAAGAGATGAGTGAAGTATGATTGTGGCGTGATCTTGTAGTCTTGTTACTGCCTAAGGCCGACATTCTCCTTAGACAGAATTGTTAATAGTACTTGTACAATTAACGATTGTACAAGTACAATTGTTAATTGTTATTAGCCCAACAGCCAATGGTATCTAGGGACCTACAGTTTAACGTGGGATCCAAACCACAATTCCGACTTTACATAAAGTATAAGAATTGTTCTAATGATGGGGAGGGTCTTTCTGGATGAACTAGTATTCACTAGTGCGGACGATAATCCCCACTAGGGAATATCGCATCCAAAAGCCATCACTTATGACTGTCCACAATTCGTGACCCCCTAGTAGCTGGATTACAGTACGACGACACCGTCCCACTGTCCCAGTCCTTATTACCTGTTATTCTTAAGGGGTAAAGTAAATTTCTCCCTCCATTATTACCTAAACCGTTATAGCATTAGGAGTGCATATTAAACGGAAATAGTATATTTTAAAAGGGTGTTTTGCCGGCCTCGAGGTCTTGTTTCAAGTTCGAGACGAAGACGAGAACTTGAAACGATCGAGTGTAGGCAAACGTTGTGGCAGAGTTATAAACGATATTTTTCATCACACTACACTATACAATAAATTCTAAACAAATGAAAATATTTTTTTGCCCATAACAAACAACACATAACCTTAACTAACCTGGTGTGATGTACTGCTTTTGCTTCTGCATGCTAGGCAACCACTTCTAAAATTTGGGGATTATTATTATTATTATTGTAAATAAATAAATATGTACTGCAACTTGTTGGCATGAGCACTGTCCGTTGCTCTACTGATACACGAGTGATATTCCAGCTCCATTGTTCCATAGCACTCGGCTTGTTGTGGATTATATTGCTTCTGTTATGGCGCCGTCTCTGATCTTAGAAGTTTTAGGCCTACAATGTATACGAGGCAGAACCAAATAAGTATATAATGGGCAAGTGAGAACGCCGCTCTACTGAAACGAAGATAGCACCACCAATATATAATTTTATTTAATGATTTTGCTGATTGTTAGAGTGTGGAAACAGATGACTATAATAGTTTTACAGGCGTTTGTTATTTATTTTTTTACAAATGTGCTCATTTTGACATTTAAGACGTAGAAAGAACGCTTTCCTTGGCAGTTAGAAAAAGTAATCAGCGATTTAATTCCTCTGTTTTTTGAGGCAAAAACTTAAATTGTTTAACGTGGCATGTCAATACTTTTTTGGTTCTGTATACATTGATGTCTATAAGGGTTGTAAAATTTATCTAATGCTTTAATTGGGGGGGGGGAGGGGGTGGTCATTGGAGTTACATCATGTGACCAGCGTTACAGGGGTGGCCATTATTCTTACTTTGTGGTAGTAATTAGTAAAACTATCCGGTGCCAAGCAAAAAAAAAAAAAAATAAATAAAATAAAAATAAATTTAAAAAAAAAAATAAAAAATAAAAACAAACATAACCTCATTAAACAAACTCCTTAACCTTCCCTTTTTATTGTCATTACAACGAACTTTGTTATTAATGACTACCAACATTCGTCTTGAACTATTATATTTTAATAACCGTTTACATCTTTAAATGGAAAAAGTTAGGTACAGTGTGAAATTACCTGTAAAGATTAAGTCATGGACCAAGATAGCTTTACTTATAAACTATAGTTAAAGCTAAAAAGCTAAAAACAACCAACAATTACTAAATGGTTTTCAACTATGAAGTGTTTATATTTTCACTAAACTAATACGTTTAACCTCTTCACCTTAAGAAATATCATAATTTTTTATTCATGCAAGATATTTTGAAAGCATGTTAAAAGTTGTATTATATTTTATTGGTGTGAAAATTATCTTTGTTAGTAAGGTTTAGTACCAAAGTATCAATTAATTTATAACAAAAACAATTGTTATAACATATAAAAGAGGTAGCACTCTAAATCAAAAGACTCTAAGTATTAGGGTGAAAAATGTAAATGTAGTTTAGCATAATTATACAGGAAATAGCAGACTACAAAGATAAGATATAATATAATATTCATTTCTAACCTAGACAATGAGTTTTGGTGATTTATAATTAAAAAAAATATTTGTTTAAGTTTTTACATCTATTTTATTTTAAATCTAATTGTCCAAAAAATTTATTAAAAATTTAATAAATAAACGACGCCGTGGGACACCTTGATGTTTTAAAAGTTTTCAACCTAACTTTTCACGTCAGAAAGTAAGTGGTACATTTTTTTTTCATTATTTAGCAGTACTACCAACAAAATCAAATATAAAGAAAATAAAAATAAACCTAAATAGTTATAAACTTAAAAGAATAATATATACTATTTAAATTACCAAGATCTACATCATGTGTAAAGGTTGTACAAAATGAAAACTAAAATTCCCACTAAGGTGGTTTTAATTTAGACTCTTTCCACAATTTATGTAAAGCACGTGTCACCACGTGTAAATATAAGCTTTCAAAGTATGGCTTTCCAGGAAAAGGAACAACTGACAACTATTATCAATTCATACAGTGCATTTACGATCATATTTTTGCAACTTATGATCTAACAAGTTGAGTTTGAAAGGAGTAACAACGGAAGTGATTACAATCTTAAAAGGGTTTAACAGTAAATATTGATTCGAAATACTTTCTGTGACACATTATTATTCTCAAACATATTATTCAAACTGTACATATATTTTAACCCCATTATTTCGATTACATTTGCTATATATTTCAATAAGGATCATGCAATATACAATTGTATCAACATGCCTTTATTCCCTTGACGAATGTAATAATGATTTCCTCTACAAGCGATAATGACAGTAAAGTCTGCCAATAACGGTGACAATAAAGAGAGTATAATAAAGCAGTTCCATTCCGCAACCGGTCTCGTCGACTGTGGCGTAACAGTTGTATCTGTAACAGTGACTAACTTGTCACTGCGACGTAATAGGTACCGCTAACAGAGTTGAAGCTGTACCTAGGTTGAAACTGAGCACAATTTAATGTTTTGTTAATGTAGACTCATTTGACTTGACCTTGAGGTTTCTATTTATTTTTTCCATTACATATTTTAACATATCTCATTCAGATATATAGAACGGATGAGCAGCCTTAGACTACTCAAGAGGAAGGTATTATGAAACATCAGACAATTTTTTAATAAAACATTATTTTAGAATTATTAAATATCAGTAAATAATTCCAGGAGTCATTGATTAATTCAGGAGTCAAAGTGAATTAATGAAATTATATAGTTGTTTTGAGATCCGCTCATTAGAGAGATTCGTTAATTTTCAATTAGCCTGATGACTAATAACAGCTGAGTTCTGCATCAAAAACAAAATCATTCAGGGTTTTTATTGATCATGAAACCTCAGGTCATAACTTATGGCTATACTGTGCTAAAACTCCAAAACTTGGAGTAGAATAATATTTCAAATAAACCCAGTATATTGGTTGTAATTTGTTTTCCAATTTTAAAATTAACTGCTTTGATCCTCATATGAGTGTTTTAGTTTAGGAAAACTGTTTCAACACCAACATGTCAGATATTATGGTAGCGATCACCTCATGGCGAGATAGATCGACGGATATAACGAACCATTACAGAGGCGAGAGTCGGATGAACTTCTAATGTGGAGTTCTAGAAGTAGCAAAGAGATCTTCTTTTGGCTCCGTTTGGGGCCGGGTCGATCAGTCATGGTCACATCGAGTTCATTTTTTATCTCTTTAATTTCGTCAGCAACACGTGAACAAAGCAACCACAAGACCATGGTTGTGACACTCCAAACAGTGGAAAAGACACTAAACGCATTTCTTCTCATCAGACGTGCCGGAACACTGTCACTGAGTCCAAACTCAATCCAACATATGTATTTGAAACGCAAGAATCTTCCGTGTGAGCAAATAATGAAGGCAACAACAAAAGACCCTAAAGAAGCGTTTATTTTACAGTTGATCTTCAGAAGGTCTCTCAAATTTTCCACAACATGATCGAGATTGGCTGTAGACTCTGCTAAAGTCCTGATGCTCCTGAGACTTTTGGTGACTAGGTGTTTCAGATTTTCCATTTTCAAAATACGAAATAAACAAAACCCATTTCCAATGAAAACTGGTCAAGACGATACCGTTTGTGATAAGCAGCAAAAACTATACATAGTAATGGACATGCCTTGAATAACAAGATTGACATCAGGACTTGATCTGTGGAAGTTTTTTTTTTCAATGGAAAATGCAGAAATTTCCCTGTACAAGTCTGTAAAACTCGGTGCCAAAAATGATGTGATCAATTCTGCAATAAGCATCACGGTCCCGATGTTATTTACAAGTTAGGTAAAAAAATTGTACAAAGTCTCTAACAACCGAATAGAACGTCACGAACAGAGCAAAAGAGAGTTACCATTCTCAAAAGAGTTTTGACTGATCTCAGCAATCCCAAACCATGTTGTCCCTAAATGGATATCAAAATTGTTCAACTTTGTCAAGCCCTGCTCGGTGAACATTCTTACGTCCGTGTATGTGATTTTAACAGATTAGAAATGAAAACACTTTTTATGTCCAAAAACAACTAAACTATGAGAATATATATTCCCCAAATTATAACGACGTTCTCTTAGTAACTGTATTTTTAGTTGAAAGCTATAACAAGTGTTTACGACACACTTAGGCCTAACAGTTCAAGTTATTGGAGACAAATATTAAGAATTATATAAAACACTAATATATTTAGTTTTATTTCCAATTAGAAACATTAACTTGTGTTGAATTTGACTTTTGTAGGATACATAATTCATTAGTTTTTAGTATATTTCTTGAAATATGGCTAACACCAGTATTGTGTTGTGTTTTAGTTCAAAGAAAATAACCACTTGTCAAATATGACAAAGATTTAAATTGCAATAAATAATTTATTCACTTAAACAACAACATTTGTACACAACATAGTTGCAATTAATTAACAACGTTTAACATCAGTGGTTAGTGGTAGTAAGTCTTGAGGGCTGCAGAGTAGGGGTAGGGCGCCGCGTAGGACACAGCGGGGGCGTGGTAAGCGGCGGCGTAGCTGGGGGCGTAGCTGACCGCTGGAGCGGCGTAGCTAACAGCTGGAGCTGCGTAGCTAACTACGGGGGCAGCTTTGACTACCGGGGCGGCGTAACTAACTGCGGGGGCAGCGTAGCTAACCACGGGAGCAGCCTTGACTACGGGGGCAGCGTAGGAGACGGCGGGGGCATGGTAGGCTGCCGCATAAGCTGGGGCGTAGCTGGAAGACACTCGGTAGGAGTTGGAGTACGATGTGGCGGCAGGGGCGTAGCTAACAACAGGGGCTGCCTTTACAACAGGGGCTGCGTAGCTAACCGCTGGGGCTGCGTAGCTAACCACGGGAGCGGCTTTGACTACGGGGGCGGCTACGACGGGGGCATGGTAGCTGACAGGGGCGGCGTAGCTCACGGCAGGAGCGGCGACTACGGGGGCGTGGTAGCTGAGGGGCGCAGCGTAGCTGACGGCGGGGGCGGGGGCGTAGGAGAGGGCGGCACCGTAGGAGCCGACGTAGCCGGCCGAAACTGCGGAGAGCAGCAGGGGGAGGAGTGCCTGCAACCACAACACTGGTTAGACTGCGGGTATAATATGACATACTTATTTATTTTTAGTTTGATTAATGAACCAGCGGATATCGTAATGGATAAGTTTGAAATTAGACCTAGCTGCACAAGTGATATTGGTCTTTGGGCTACAGGGTAAAGAATTAGCCGAATTTTGTCATTAACAAACTTCTAAGGGCAACATTCTTATTCTACAGCACACATTCATTCAAATTTTGCCTTAAATTTCCTCAAGGTCTGGATAGTGTCTTCGTAGTTGCTACATGAAGCTAGTAATAGGGGGAAGGTGGGGCAAAATGGGGTAATTAAGTACTAAATTTTTTTGTTCCGTTATGAAAAACTCAGTAAACGTACAACATGTTTCAAATAAAACTGTATCTATAGAGTTAGTATAAATTTTGAACAAAGAAATTATAATGTATTAACATTAATAATTTTTTCCAAGTTTTACCAAGTACCCCATCTTGCCCTATCGTGAGACCTATTAAAACCCTCACTGTTTTAACACTAAATAATGTTAATTTTACCTAAAAAAATTAACTAAACATAAGTAATTGTTGATAATCAAAGATTAACCCTGAGCCTGCCCCAAAAAACTAAATAGGCTACAAATAAAATTCTTGTTACTTTAACCGTTTTAGTAATATTGTTAAATGAATAATTTTTATACCAAATACAAAGTCAGCAACATATTAATTGAACAATATTAAAATTGTACACCCCATCTTGCCCTCCTTCTAAGTAACCCGTCTTGCCCCCAAGGACAAGTTTTAGATTAGATTGATTTTATACAAGAATATATTCCTCTATGTTACAGTATGTATTAATGTATTCCTAAAAAGTACCTTACTTAATAAAGTAATCAATAATACCAGAAAAAACATTTGTCTTATCTTTTCAAGTTCAAAACTAAAAGAAAATTAGATTGTAACAGCATAAAACCCCATTTCGGTCTATTCTTTTGGAATGGTCTGCTTAAAAAGGCTGGTAGCACTGCCATACACTCACGTGCCGACAGCCTATTAGTTCAACTGTTTGCCGCTAGACTGCGACAACTGCTGGAGTAAAAAAAATAATACCCTGTATTGCCCCGATCTCCCCATAGGTGCATTTATTAGATTCAGTATTAGTATTGCTTCTGTACTAATGTATGTTTTTATTTTTTAGTTTATTTATGACTGTCACTGCATTCCCTTTTGTCTTTACGATTTTACTTGAAACATTTGTTTAAGCATTCTATAGAAGTAAAAGTATTCTTATATTCAGATCGGTATCACTGTTGGCCCAAAGTGGTTTGATTTTAAATGTTATAGACGTCCCGTCTGAGTATTATTTGATTATATTTTTTTAGAAGATTATTTACAATATCACCCGCACTAATAGCAGACGGCTATGCTTAAGGTTCAAATACTGGATATTGTCCTAGAGATATAAAATGTTTTTTCTACCTTGTAGCTTACTATTGATCACTTGGATATATTACTAATCTAATTTTAATAGCTTGATATCCCAGCCTACTGAATAGTATTCGAAAATGATTAAATATTTAAACAATCGAAATTAGACCGTAACTTAAAATAAAACAACTTTTATACTGTTTCAAAAGTATTATTAAAAATCACTTTAGAAATATTTAAACTGTAAATAATCCCAGTAAATCCATTAAAGATATTATAGGGGAATTTCCTTGATAAATTTTCTAATTAACTAGAAAAACAAAACCAGTTTTAATTTTTCATTTATTTTATTTTATCCTTTTTTTATTTAACGACACTTTGCAAAAACATTTTACAGTATAACAGAGGACAAAATAAAAAATAAAAAAACACCATTATATGTATCCTCTGCCACGTTCTCTGCTCTCTTAATATAATAAAAGTTAATTAAGATTAAATCGTTACAACTTCTACCTTGCAACAACAAATTGTACTATCGCAATCATAGCAAATTAACAACAATCATAACAAAGTTTCTATAATACACATAGCCATATTTAATACAATTAGCTTTTCTTTTTTACTACAACCATAGATAGTGTGTCCTGGCTAAAAAAAACTTAATGAGTCAAAAAAAAAAAATGCTAGAATTTATTCACCATAAACTTGATTTCTACTTAACTAACTTTGGAAAAGTTAAAACACATTTTTTCACCCCTTAAAGCAAAAAAAAAAAAAAAAAAAAAAAAAAAAAAACTGCTTGAGCCAGTGAGTGATGCACTGTACTTACCAGAATGTACATGTTGACAGTTGGAGGATGTGTAGTGATGTAGTAGGCCCAGGAAGGTATATATAGTAGAGACCACGGACGACGCCTTATACAGATCCTGCTCTACAGCAGCTAGCAGCTTCTGTCCGACCTTGACTGCGGCAGACGACATAGCGACATAGCGGCAGCGACATAGACACACAACTATGTGGAGCATGGCCTACCACAGTGTCTTCTTCACCTCCAAATTGGGGTATACTATTTTTGTTAAAGGTCGGTTTCGTAAGTTATGTTCTATTGTGAAAATGTTAGATTTTTATTGTGTTGCTATAGGTTAACTTAATGACATTATATGTTACGTTTGTAACTAAGATTTAAGCATAATAGTCAAGTATTGAATTTTAAAAATGTTTTGAGAAATTTCTTTTAAACTTACTATAAAATTCTTATACCCTGTTATTATTGGAAAGATCTAAGTGCAACATAAGAAGCTTAGGCCTATACAAAGTTTGTAGAAAATTTCCAAATGATGTAGCTTCATTTTAGAAGTAACCTAAGCCACATACGAAACAAAAATAGCTTCGATAGCAATATACATAGCCAGAAACCATGAATTCATGAAGTATAGGTACCCTATTGCACAATTCGTGATATATAACTAATACTGTACTAGGGTATTTGGTATTTTTATTATTGATATTCTATACATTCAGAAGATGGTGTTTTGACCAAAAGTATTTGAGCTGGTGCTGAAGAGCCTTGTAAAGCATAAATACTACTTAAATCACTATTCATCATTATGGGGGCGAAGTTAACCATAGCTACAAATAGTGCATTGTATTTGAACATACAAAGCTTTGGTGTTTGGTTATAAAATCTTACGGATACTACAAATGGAACCTAAGATGGTTATGAACTTGGTATATGTAATATTAACCATGCCTTTACCGTATGTATAGAACAACTCAAATTGTAAAGATTTGAAGGTGAGGCATTGTTCTACATTTTCAACTCATACCTAAAGAACTTTCACTTAAATAACAGTTACAATATGTAGTCAAAGGGTGTTTAATTTTTGGAAATCATAATTGATGATTATAACCGTATTTTATAACGGTTGTTGCGATTCTCTGTCACTAATTTGGTCCGATAGTCTAATGTAAATACATGTATGTATGTATGATCAGATAAGTTAGGTTTCCCAGCCTGATCGACGAGGCGGCCCTGCAATGAGCGTACAGAGTTTATCATAATTGGCAGTTGGCAATGCTGATATTTCAATCTGCCCCAGATAAAGTCAAGTGAACGTCTACTGACAGTGGAGCCGAGCAAAACCTGACGGAACGCTTTGGAATCTTGCAATTCACACGGTCAATGCTAGATCAAGCGCGGGAAATATATATTTAGTACGTAATTCTGGGATTCCAATTTCACCAAGTTACAACTATTCTTAATTTTCAACCTATTACTGAAACAGTAGTAACTTAAAGATCAGCTCTTGTTAGTTGAGCTGACAATTATATATAAAAATTTGATAGAAATAGATTTTTGGATAGACTGGGACGGTGGCGTCGTCCTCACAGACTAATCCAGATGCTTGGAGGTCACGAATTGTGGATGGTTATAAGCGATGGCTTGTGGATGCGATATTTCCTGATGGGGATTAACGTCTGCACTAGTGAATACTAGCTCATCCATAAAGATCATCCTCATAATTAGACGAATTCGTATATACGAGGTCGAAATTGTGGTTCGGATCCCACGTTAAACTGTTGGTACCTATATAATATTGGCTTTTATTTTTTGGCTTTTATCTTTTATTTTCCCACTATTTTTATGTAAAACATTCTTCATTTTAATGGACATTCTCTCGAGTAATATTTGTTTGATATTCTTCTTGAATTGCCTTTTATTTAAATTTTTCTAACCATTCGCTAAAGTATTAAAGTGTGATTATAATTTTATCAAAAGATGTAAACAGTTTAAGGAATAAAAACATAATATGTAAAATTAACTTTTATAAAAATATATAGGTCTACTTTGACTGCAAAAGACAATGATTAAATAAAAAAAGGTGGAGGTCAATGTAAATTTTTGGTAGCTGATTAATTATTTTACAAAAAAAATCATGATACATTTCAATAATTCATCTATGAAAATCAACTAGGTATTCTGTAACTTAAGTTTTATAGTAAATACAGAAACAACAACATACGATTAAAAACACTAAATGAACTAATTAATTAAGTATTTTATTGATTAGAACATTGAAGTTTTTCCTTCTTTTCCCATATCGAAGCTAATCTATCTTTTTAAAAAGGTTTGTCTTGTGTTCGCTAAACACTTTGACCGTTCCAAACTTATAGAATTTCACACATTATTTTGCACAGCTGTTAATCAAACCCACAGCCTCTTAACAAACATACAGCCTACCACAGCTTGGAAGTACATGAAATATACTAAGATTGGTTTAAAGACGTAACTAAATTAAAAATTTTACTTAAAACCTACAACTTAACAAACAGTAAACTAAACAACATTTATTCTTTTGATATATTTATTACACAACGAATTCTTTGCTTTGTATCGAACATTACACAACCCAATTAGATCAGTGACCTTTGACCTTAGCAGACCTTCAAAGCCCTTTGCCAATTATCATCGGCGCAATTAACTACGTCTGTTCTACAACTACATCTCACACTGACAGACATGTAAACGCTACACCCTTGACCAACTTGAGGAGATCATTGACGCTCGGTCTAGTAAAGCAAAGAAAAGTCAGTACTTTCAGTTGCCTGGCTCCCACTAGCCATGAGCACCATTCAGTGCAACCTTTTATATGCATATTGAAAACCTAAATTCCATGTAACTTTCGTATCCAACAAGTGAGTATAAATTTAGGCAAAACATTAATATTAATGGTTTTTATTAATGTAACCAAAATGCATATTTAACATTAACTCGCATATTTAACATTAAAAAATATTTGGCTGTCAAGCGGCCTATATGGAGTGACGAGACCTATCTTTGCTGACAGAGTGCAACATTTTATGTATAGTAATGATTTTTAAATGTCCATGCAATCTTCTATATATTAATAGGCAAGCATGTTTCATTTCCTCCTTTTTTCTCAGCTTGTGTGCATCGTAGGAGAAATCCGCGCATACCGTTGGAAAGGTATTGTGCTGTAGATGAGCAGAATCACGTTTTAATTCACAATGGCCCACGGGGCTACGCTCTACAGGCTTTCAAAGTTTCAATGTTAATCTTATGGGAGAAGGATAATTGATTGAATCATAAGACAGCTGTTGTAATAACAAATGCTACCAAATAAAGAAGAACAGATGTTTAATCTATAAAACATGTAAAAATTTATCGGCTCAAGATCAACTGAATTTTTGGTCGATTTTCGACCAGTGGGCGATCTCTAGTATTATTTATACAACCACTTATAAATAATTATATTGTGATAGTTGAAGCATTATCGACCATCTATTAGGGTGAGATAAAGTTAAAAATGAGGATCTTGACTTACCCTAAGTCTTAAATAACCCAATCATTGACACTTTAACCCTACCGACTACTCTTCGTTAGAGGTTAGGCCAGCAAGTTATTGCTCCAATCACTTTATGCCAATGATGAATAGTTCCTGATCAGTTTCCAGCGCTGCAGTTGGCGTCACTGTCAGTGACCTGATCTGTGAGTCACCAATCACGTTATGCTGATCTCCACTCTCCTACAACGACGCTGAAGCTGAAAGTAGGTCTGTTGTCGCAAAGATGATGCATTGCGTTGCATAATGGAGGTTTTGCTCAGAACTGGGCAATCGTGACGTTTAGGTGATAATTGTGAATGTGACTAAACTAGAAATCTTAGAAGATACAAACCGAACTGTTACCTATAGATAAAATAAAATAAAATAAGATGAACGCGTTGCTTCAGATCTCCTTGTAGACTTCATCTTATGAAATTAAAATATTCGAAAGCACCAGAAATCATAAATAATTATATGTTATTACAAACATGGTGAGGTACACGAATGAATCCATGAGTACTTTCCACGAAGTGTTAATCGGTCTGCATAGTGCAAGTAAAGCTGGGCTGTTATGGTTAGTGTGTATTCAGCTCTATAAAGATATATCGGAAATTCTATTTTAGAGTTTTTTTACATACACTGACGCAAGGGCTCTGCACCATGTAATTTATTTTACTATCTTGAAAACGTAGTGGCTAGCTAAATAAGCCATACGATATTCATACCAGGTTATTAAAATTGTAAAACAAGATTAAAAACTAAAATTTCACCGAGAGACTTATAAGACGATTTCACTGTATGAACTCCACACATGCAGACTTTAGTCTAGGAGAGTATATAAATCACTTTGTAGTTTTTGAAGGAGTAAAATATAGCTGATGAGGCCTTTCTAAGTGACTAAATGTTTTGTCTCATTGACATTATTGTCCTTGCATATTTTTACCCGAATAAAGCTAGTCAGATGGATAAAAATAATTGTGTGACCAAATTAACATGATCGAAAAACACCCTAGAGAGGGATAATTTCAGCTTCACTGTGCCATGATGACAGGCCTTTTTGAAAAATCATAACTCTTACATTTTTTGGCCTTTCCTTTAAAAGAAAAGAATAATAGTAAAGTATGAAACGTTTTACCTTAATTATACATACCCGGTAGTATTAATAAATTTCGTGTGTCACAGTTGGCCAGCCTGCTCCGCCCGATCAGCCGGTCCAGATTCCCGCCCTCCCGCCTTATCGTGACTTTCCCGCGTTTTTTCTTTCACTTTGTAATCCCTAAATCCATCAGTGCTCCACGCCCAATGACGCAACCTGCCTCACATGCCGCCGATGCTGTCTTAATGTCAACCGAGATGTAGAGCTGGTAATGGCATTCTACTCACATGCCGCTGGAAAGTACAGTGCTCCGTGTTTTGCAATGAGCCTTATTGGGACTGATTTTTATCGAATAATAGCTCACGAAACGACATCAGGCTATTGTTCACTAGTTGTGAATGGAGGAGGAATGCATCTTCGTTCTGGATTGGATTAGAAGATAGAATGGTTTATTGGTTGGATGTTTCTTCTTTAATGGTAAAGGACGGCACTGAAATAACTATTAAGTTAACTATACAACTTCGAGAAGAGGTAAACATTGATTTATTTTCGTACTATCTTTTCCCACAGCTTCGCTCGCATTACTTGCCGTCAAGTGAATGCTCGTTCGCTGCATTCACTCACAGTCAATTTGAGCTCCAGCTAAAATGATGGATGGATTAGAAGGAACTAGATTTTAAGATTTCTTGACAAACAAATTTTTATATTTTGTGAAAATATTTTTTATTAATAAATGTAAATAGTATCTTATGTTACTTCTAATACCTCAAAAAACATGTGTACAAAGTTTCATGATGACCGGTTAAGTAATTTTCGCATGAAAGCGTAACAAACAAACTCATATTCACATAATAATATTAGTAGGATTGCTATATGCAACCAAACACTGTTTAGTCCAATAACTAAAATAAAATAGTTATAAAGTAGTAACTTTGATAACACAAAAATATATCCGGGTTGTTGTCATTAAACTAGTATTCTACTTATGATTTTTCCTTAAAGATTAACTTACTTACTCAGGCGTCGTCCCAGTTGACCAAGATCATAGCATGAGACCAGTCAAAAATCTTCAATTGTAATCTTGTCTTGCGTTAGCAGCTACGTCCTGTAATCCAGCTACTTGGAGGTCACGAATTGTGGATAGTTGCGATGGTTTGTCGATGCTATAATCCCTGGTGGGGATTAACGTCCGCACTAGTGAATACTAGTTCATCCATAAAGACCATCCTCATAATTAGACCAATTCGTATGTATGAGGTCAAAATTGTGGTTTTGATCCCACGTTAAACTGTAGGTCCCTAGACACCATTGGCTGTTGGGCTATTAATTAACAGTCCTGTCTAAGGAGAATGTCGGCCTTAGTCAGTAGCAAGACTACAAGATCGTGCCACAATCATCCTACACTCATGTCAATTGCATACTTGGCTTTATCTACCTATTGAGTTAGGTAGTATTTACCTATTGAGTTTGTATCTTAACCATAAGCAGGCAATAAAAAATAATTAAAAGAAAAATTCTACAGTATTTTGTTAATTGATGAGTATTGCTAATTAATTACGTATGTTGTGGACGTTAAATTTTTAATCCTCATTTAATACATTAACAACTCCTGTTTTCATTGTGGCCTGATTTTGTATCGGAAACTTTAAAAGAACTTCTCAGAACAAATTAAAAGTGCTCGTGTGATTCACTTATTGGGTTAAGGTGCTATTCTAGTTCTTCAATGAAACCAATACAATTAGTTTCCGATGCACATCAAATGTTACAACATGAACTCAACCAGGAAAATATGCAGTTGTTCCTAGTAAAGGTTGTTTCTACAAGGTTTATTCACCTTTGTTGGTGTTCTGTGGTTAAAAGTGTTTATATGGCCGTTTTATTTCTTAGTTTCATATGCTTGAACAAGTATACGATGCAATTGATTTAATTAAATATTCAACTGACTTTTCTAGCTTAAAAAAATGTGATATTTTAGCATTTTTAAACAAATTTAAAAATTGTATATTTCTTCTCTAGCGTCTATAATAACGGAACGGGTCAATTTGTATGACCTAGATTCTTAAATAAAACTTAAGACTAATTTTAAGAATTTTATACTGCTAAATAGATTTAACTAAGTACATTTAAGAATAATAACTTAACGATTTTTTTAAACTGGAAATCTATATTGTAGCTACTAAAAACATTCATAGGCATAGGACAATGCAGAACCATTTGTGTGTGTGGAAAAGAACTGTTTTTCTTTCAGAAGTATAATGTGACAAAAAACTCTTTTTCATTCGACAATCTTCATATTCAAAAAAGTTGAAAACATGCACACGAAATCCCCAGAAAATCTTTCTTTTATTGGTCTCTCAAACAATTAATTGAGACCATCTCGAGTCTTTTAGAGACATTTAATAATTACCACAGTTTCAGCACCACATTGTCAAGTACGATTCCAGCAAGGGAGTCAAGAACCCAACACCGGTGCTGCCCAGACCCAGGTGGTTATCCTTGGGCAATATCGGACCGACCGGTCGGGTATCGGCCCATCAAGACGCCTCCACAACAATGAATCATACACCAACACCGGAGCTAATAATAGCACGGCTCGCTGATCGTAACTAACTAGTTTGATGTCTACAAGGTCCGTAAGTTTTACTGTAGAATAATTGTACTCACAAAGGTTTCAAATAGTTTATGAAATAGATACAAATAAAACAAACATGATACATATGACAATAAGTTTAACTATAAGGCTAATACTTGATTTTAATTGTCTTAAGATTTTTACGTCATCTATCAATAGACAACCAATTTTCAGAAAAAAATTTGTCAAATAAGTAACAAATTAAAAGCCTAAGAAAAAGGCCTTTGCACAAAAATTACTGGGAAATATAGATATGAGTTTTAGGTAGGGTGACCAACCGTCACGGAAAACCGGGATTGTCCCGGTTTTTTATCATGTCATGCGATGCCCCGAAAAATTGTATCGGGACGCCCAAAAGTCCCGGAATTCTGTTTTTAAAGGGATTAAAAAAATATTTAGACATAAATAGGCCAATTCAAGTTTTGTAAATAACCGACTCAATTTCTATCCCTTCTGCTAGCATACAGTAACACAGTAATAGTCCTCAATTGTACTCTGAGTTGGCAAAAATTGCAGAATACTGTATTTGTTTGCAATCAGTTCATAACGCCAACAGAAAGAATGTTTTCGTTCATGAATATCCAATGGACAGACGAACAGAACAGAATGGAAGTGGACTCGCTGGAAGTAATCCTCCAGATTCATTATAATTATTGAGACTGTGAGCAATTTTATAACTACGTGTTAACAAATAACAAAGACATGATCAAGTAAGCTGGAAGCAGAGACAAAAATATTCCTTACTGCAAGGCCGATATCATTGTCATTCACAATCAGTGCTGATATAAAATTTAATCATTTCAAATCTTTTATTTAGGTTTTTTAACCATAAATACCTACATTTTATATGTAGTCAATAGTATATAGTAATGTTATCAATTACTGTAATATTTATTACTATCATTCGATGACAGAATTTTAAGCAATGGTACATTTAACATAGATTAATAAAGGTTTAAGTTAAGTAAATTTATGAACCCTTGTTTTTTGTGCGAATCTGGACACTGAACTGTAATTAAAAACACTATGAATCAATCAAATTTTCTTAAGCCTAATTCTTATCCAGGGAAGAATATATACCAGGCTTGCCTTGGTTGGGGGGGGGGGGGGGGGGGGTACATGTTCAGAGCTGTCCCGGTTTCCTCTGTGAATGATTTGGTCACCCTAGTTTTAGGGTACCCAAGATACTCATGGGGACTAATAAAATGGGGTAGTTGATTAATTTCTCGCACTCATAGTCTACTGTATACAATAAGCACAAGTAACATGATGGTCTTCTACCATCGTAACACGAGCCTGTGTGTAGGCTCACTTCAAAACGATTTTGCAACCTATGAATTTATGTTTTTTTTTTTTATGTTACCGTATTTGAGTTAAATATTAGTTAATGGCTACCATTTTGAAAATACGAGTTGGAAAAAATATTTTTATCTTGTCAAATGAACATTGGCATGATAAATGTTCATGTAAAATATAAACCTTGAACCGCACCCCCGCGGAAGCGCACCCGACCTTTGGAAACGTGCTTGCCCAAGGCGCTCCACGGGAGGGGCTCACCAACGCTCTCAGGAGTTCAGAACAAAAAAAAAAAAAAAAAAAAACTTGTGGAACCAGCAATTTAATTTAACCCAAAGTTAACAGCAAAATTAACAACAGCAAAACAGAGCAAAATCGGGAACATCAAAGGTCCACAGTGATAAATTTGATAACAAAAGAATTTTACCAGAAGTCAATGTCACCAAGGTTGGCCAACCAGAATATCGATATTCAAATTCAAAAACTACGGTAATTAAAAAAATTCCCCTTCTGAAACTTTAACCTTAAAATTGGCATTGATAAATCTATATATATAATTCTGTAAGCAATATTTCTTGAGCAAAATTGTGAGCGTCATACAGATCGCAGAAAGATGGGAGGGGTCTCAAATTAAAGGTCTCGGTCCCATGCACGAGGGAAAACTATCGGCGTGTAGATAATGTTAACAGGAAATGAGAAATCACGTAAAACGTCCTCCATAAGAAAAGCATGGGGATTTAAAAAACGTCTGCTTTGTATACATTAAAACATGTGTTATGGTTTATTTCAAAATGAGACACAGATGATAACATTGAGTGAAGATAACAAAATAATTCACACCAAGAGAAGCAATCTATATCATATATAATTCTGTAAGCGAAATTTCTTGGGCAAAATTGTGAGCGTTTTACAAATCGCAGGAAGATGGTGGGAGTCTCAAATTAAAGGTTTCGGTCCCATAAAGCGTCCATAAAGTTACATAGAAATGAGAAATATAGTAAAACGTCCTCCTTAAGAATAGCACGGGGATTCGAAAAATGTCTTCTTTGTGTACATTGAAACATAAGTTTTGGTTTTATTTTAAAACGAGAGACAGATGCTAAAATTGAGTAAAGAACTATTCATAGCCAAATGACAAAAATTAACCCTAGAGTGGTAATACTATAATAAGACGTTTTGTTGCTTTGAGGGACTAAAAATTCTACTAGGAGAGTTAACCTTACATTCTATTACAAATTGACTGCTGATTTTACTGTTGGTACTATAACTTAAATTGTAAAAAAAACTGAGCGTGTATGCAAATTATAAAATGCTTTCTGATCGTTGATAGAGATGCAAAGGGCTGTGAATTGTGGTTTGAGAAACACCTACATTATTTCCATTGTTTTTATTTTAAAACGAAAATTGTCAAATGATCATATTGAATGACGATGACACATTAATTAGTACTTAAAGTGTATCAGTCAGTGAAGTTTTGGTATTCTGTTAGCTGAATTTTCCGAGAAACCTTTTAGTCATTCATAGATTGTAGAGTTATAGAAGCCGAGTTAAAATCAAAGAAGTTTGTCCTACATACTAGAGGAAAATGCAGCAGGTAAAAAACTTTACAACAAAATGGGAAATATATAAGAATGATTATTTTTTGAAAGGTTCTCCTTTAAGATTCTCCATGTAGTGATTTTAAAAAATCTGCTTTGTTTACCGTACACAAATTCAAGACTTTTGATTAGGAGGGATGAATATTCACAGCAAGTGAAGATGCACTTTGAGGTGCTGTGTTTAAATTTTGTGACTAAAAAATAAAAAATAATAAAAAACTGACAGGAGCTAAAAAATTATTTTTTTTCAATGCCGCTTTTCTATGTTATATTGAAAAGACATCACAGCTCAATTAAGGGACTACGATTTCATTCAAAAGCTATTTTCCATAGATCTATATGAGTTTAACAACAGACAAAATAGAGCATTTACAAACCGGTGACCTAATAGTACAGGATTGGTAAGAGTACTTGGGGGCGAATGGTCTGTTCAAACGGTATTGTTAAAATATTATATATCGCAAATTAAAATTAAATTTTCTGAAAACCTTCGTTAAGGAAGAAATGGTAATACGCTATGGTTCATGCTATTTTAATATTATGATTAGGGGCTTTTGCCCCTATGAGCCACTAGTTAAATAAATAAATAACAACAAATAAATTTCAATAAATAAACATTACAATTTACAAACACAAAATACACAAAAGAATTGGCGTGCCGAATTTTGAGGTTGACAAAAATAATTCCACCCGGAGACCTGTGGCGCAGGGCGGGCTCCTAATGGGATATTAACCTAACATAGAGACTACAAATAAATAAATAAACAAATACTGTCACACATAAATAACAAAATATCACAGTTCATTGGCGGAGTGGCATATCACAGTAGTTCATTTATGGCGTCATGGCACTGGAAAGAAGAGCGTCGGCCTGCAGCTCCGGCAAGTGGGGACCAAGGCCATGTATGTCCCCTAGGTGGGCAGGCGGACGGACCAGGCCGGAACCATCATCTGCATGGCATTGTCGGTGGGACCAAGTCCCCAGCTGGACCCTGGTAAACCCCAAAATTTGCCAATATTTTTCCATTTAAGACACATTCAGTAGGCAATTAGTGTCAACAGTGCAAAAGGTAAAATTGCCACACAAAATATCCACTGTTCCAGTTTGGACAATTTGCCACTACTAACCACAAAATGCTAACTTTTCAGTTTTAATCAATTTTACAAATTTTCATGAAAATTGTGACAGAAAAACATTTTAAGTGTGACATACAGTTTAACTTTGACTAGAGAAATTACAGCAAAAAGAAATGAGATAGGCTATAGGCCTACTCAGAAAATTACTAAAACAGGGGGGTGTGACTAAGTCAAAATACTTGAGACATGAAAAACAGTTAAACTACACCTTAATATTAATTCTACAACTAAATTGAACAGGTTGAAAACATTTGACTAGGTTTAAAGCATAAAATAATTCCATTTTTAACATCACAACAAAATTTCAGTTTTGGCGGACATTGCCCTTCTATTTAGCTCATATCTCAAAAAGTTACTGACCGAATTTTAAAATTTTACCTTTAAAAGTTGGGCCAAGAGTGAGGCTTCAAAATAAAATATAAACCAGAACTTAACTCCAAGGCTACTTTATTGTGGACCTAAGTTTACCCCAAACTGGTGTGCTACCAACAGTAAAAACTAGGCCTAAATCATTAATTATGAACCAAAATTGATAAAACCTTACATAGGCCTAGCTCAGGGCCTTAGGCCACTTTGAGAACACAAAAACCCTAGTAAACTAAACAGGAAAATGAGTTATAAAAGAAAAACCTTGGCAGCATCACCATTTAGGCTATGAGCCTATTTTGACTCTACAACTTACAATAACCCCATCAGACCACTGGGTGGCCAATATAAAGTTGCACTGAGCACTAACAAACAATATTTAATGCAAAACAAACACTGAAACATCTTAATTATTACAGGAACTTGAAAAACATGTGTTCAGCTCACTAACAAAAATTGAACTCTGAGAGCAAAAGCGTGGATGGCCCAAAATGCAGTCTCAAAAGGAGAACAAAATTGATTGCTTTGCTTGAAACAATGAAACAAAATTTACAGAACACTGGTTCTGGCCTAAAACAATATTTTTCAGAAGACTGTTCATTTTTGCAACGTGGTCGTCTGACCGAATCCAATTGCATCGAACATATTTCTGAATTAAACTGGAAAATTCTCGTGACTCACCCAAAATGATGCGTTGGGAGGTTTAAATCACCGCATTACAGCACAAAAATCACTGGTAGAAAAGGTCTAAACTGATAAAATTTCTTTTGAGAGACAGTGCGACAAAATTGTACGTCTTGCGGTTACGTTCACCAACGGCACCTATGATCTTTTTCAGGACGTTGCGTAACAGCTGGTGAAAAGAAGAAAAACAACACCGAATATTCCAGAATGACAGCATACAGAAAACACTGGCCAGAAAAAAAACAACACTATAACAAATGAGACGTGACATCACACATGGTGAGCAAAACGTCACGGCTCAACCTCCCCCTCCAAAAGGGAACCACCCGGCAAAACAAAAGGCAAACAACCTCTCCCCAAAACTAGAAGAACACTCACACCAGGAACGCTAAAGCGGGGGCGTCACGTTTTCCCAAAACCAGGGGACTACTCACCCAAAGTTTTGTGCAGGCCTGCAAAAAGAGAAACAGGGAAAAACCAGACAGAGTGAAGGGGACAGAAGGTGATCAGGCTTCCTGGCCCTGCACACTTCCCGCACAGACTTCCGAGCTACTTAAGGATTTCCGCGGTAAGGCTTAAGATGACTAATGTGCACCTTCCGCAAAACCTTTCCGGTCTGGGGATCTCCCAGCCGGGCCGTCACAGGAGTGAGGAACTCCAAGATGCGGTGGGGACCTGTCCACCTGTAACACAGCTTGGCGGCTCTCTTGTCAACAGCCGAACTGGCTGGATGAGCCTTGCAGAAAACCAGATCCCCACCTGGAAGGGGTTGTCAACTCTACCTCGGTTGTATTTCCTCCTCACAAGTTCTCTAGCCCTAATGAAATTACGCCTGGCCGCTTGCCAAGTTTCCTTGACATCGGGCGTACCAGGCGGTGGCAGAAGGTCGCCAATCCTCCAAACATTTGCCAAGGGGTTGTTTGGTTTGAAGCCAAACATCAACTCGAAAGGAACCGCCTTGTGACTCTCATGGGTAGCAGTGTTGAAAGCGAATTGGATCCAAGGGAGCTCTTGATCCCAGATTGTCTGTCTTTCAGCATGGAAAGCGATGAGAGCGGAACGAAGATTTCGGTTGAACCTCTCAGCATGAGAAGGCTGTGGGTAGTAAGGGGATGTGGTCACATGGCGGATACCGTGCCCAAAGCACATTCTTTTGAAAAGATGCGAAACAAATTGGGTTCCGTTATCGGAAACTATGGTGGCGGGAATCCCAAAGTGTTGGAACAGTTGGGTTCGAAGTACCTGAACGGTGAGCTGTGCAGTGGCATTCCTTAAGGGAAAAAGCCAGCAGAACTTGGAGAAGGCATCCACACAAACAAGCAGGAAATTGTTTCCCGACTTGCTACGTGGGAGAGGCCCAACATAGTCGATGAAAACCTTCTCCAGAGGTCTCTCCGCCACCTCAGATGACAACAACCCTAACTTGGCATTCTGAGCGGGCTTACTGAGCGAGCACGTTTGGCAAGAACGCACCCGCCCCGCAATGTCCCGGTCCATACCCTTCCAGATGAACAGTTCTCTAATCTTGGAGATGGTCTTGTGGATCCCTAAATGCCCACCCACAGGGGAAGAATGAAAATACTCAAAGACCATAGGAATAAGAAGACTTGGCAGCACAATTTTAGGTTTACCCTGTTGCCGAGCTCGACAGCAGAGGGCCCCCTGGGACAGAAAATAAGGGGGGTGGGCTGACCCATTCTGGAGCTCACCAATGATTTTAGCCAGCTCAGGATCGTTTAACTGGTGGGGAATGATATCCGAAAAGGCCAGAGG
>CM061532.1:7259045-7280483 GCA_030545055.2 Neoaliturus tenellus | reverse complement strand
TCCTGTTTGGAATAGAATTATTAGAAGGGTTACCCAACAAGTGTTGTGTTCTTCAAGGATTTTTAAAATATAACAGTCACAAATAATGTTTGAGTTTTCATAAATTATACTGAAATTAATTTAGTGAAATACATATCAACCAAATTTAAAGTCAATGGAGAAGTCTCAGAAGATTTTGATATAAATACTGGTGTGAGACAGGGAGATGGCTTGTCCCCATTGCTATTCAATCTAGCTTTAGAAGATTCACTGCAAGAAGTTCATAAACTAGAAGCTGGAATTAATATGGGAACCAACATAAATATCTTGGCATTTGCAGACGATGTGGCAGTTGTTGCAAAAAACGAAGAAGAATTAAAAGTTATGGTCACAACACTGATAAACAATGCTCAAAAGGTAGGCTTAAAAATCAATGAAGGCAAAACTAAGATAATGGAATGTGGAAGAGCTACCCAATTAAATAATAAAGATCACGTGGAAATAGAAGGACACAAATTTCAGAGAGTAAACAATTTCTCTTATCTAGGAGTAATGCTGACAAATAATAATGAAGAAGATGCAGAAATACAACAAAGATTAAATGCAGCACATAAAAGTTTATCGGCATGCCACAAACTATTAAGTTCTCGCCTACTGTCACACAAAACAAAGATTCGTATTTACAAAACCATAATAAGACCTGTCTTACTATATGGATCAGAGAATTGGGTGCTAAACAAAAAAACAGAAAAACGACTGATAGTTTTTGAAAATAAAATTCTAAGAAAAATCTATGGACTAACCTATGAAAACGGAGAATGGAGAATAAAGCACAACAGGGAGTTGAGAGAGTTATATAGAGATCCAGATATTGTGGCCGAGGTGAGAAGTAAAAGATTGAAATGGGCAGGCCATGTGTTTAGAAAGGAAGAAGGCTCCTTGGTGAAAAACTTGTTAGTCAACAACCCTGAGGGTAGAAGACCTCCTGGAAGGCCAAAACTGAGATGGCTAGATCAAGTAAGAAAAGACCTGAGAAGACTTGGGAGAAGGGAGGAGGAGGCAATGGACAGAGAAATCTGGAGACAGTGTGTTGGCAAGGCGAAGTACCTCCTTGGGTACCAAGAGCCACGGCAGTAAGTAAGTATGTAAGTACATATCAACCAAATAGCTCATCAATTTAGCAAAACATGCATGATAAAATGCATAAGTGCATGCGAAATTTAAAGATAAATGGTCACAGTAAAGTCTGTTGCCTTCCAATACTTTGAAATAGACAAACATAATCGAAATTAAATACAAAAAACTATTTAAAGTGATAAATCGAGTAAAAAGTGATTAGGAAGAATAAAATTGTCAAATTTTTCTTTTCAGTTACAGTATAAAAAAGGTTTTAAATATTGTGTAAGAATCAATGTAGGCTATACTTATTTTTAGCTTGTAGACTTGCTCTACATTCATGTGAATTTGAATTTCAACACTTTCATGTGTGATATTAGAAGGAGTCTTCACATACCACGCTGCGTTACTTTCTTTCCTCAGATTGGCTGTCTATGGCTATGCAATAAGGAACTGAACCATTCATGCGAGAAGAGAGTATATAGAGCTGCCGAAACGAGATGTAGTTAGTGTATACTCATCTTAGTGAGAATATAGTATAAACCGTTCAGTATGAAGGTGGTAAGTAATTCTTTCTTTGTTTGTCGTAATATTTGCAACCAAAAGTTTATATGGTACACAATTTTACACCTACACACTTTAAAGTTGCGTATTTTAATGTAAAAATGACCGAATAATGAGTGTCTTGGATCAGATAAGCTGTAGTTTTGTTATTGACGAAGAGCAGCTGATTCATTTGTCATAGTTATGAATAGTTAGCCCAATGACAAAAGACCACTTGGGTATACTTTCAAATTTTGAAAAAGCTACAAATTTTTCTCATTATCGAATTGGGATCTTTGGATTGTAACTAGATTAATCGGATTATAGGGGTTTAAAATATTTCAATTTAATAAATTTGAAAATATTCAAACAAAATACTAACATCTGACAAGTAAAAAACATGATTATACTACGAACAAAATAAGCTCAGCGTCAAAGATAGTCCACCCAATCTTGACTGCTTCTAGGTAAAAAATTCAACTGTAATCAACATTTATATCCTACAAATAACGAAAGGAAAAACAGTTTTACGGATAGTTTTAATAACAATAATGTTCTTTTTTCACAGGCTGCTTTCATTGTTTTGCTACTCGCTGCAGTAGCTTTGGCTCAATATGGTGGACATGTAGAACACCATGAGCACTATGAGCATCATGAGCCCCACTATGAGCACCACGAGCCCGCCGAGTCCTACCAGAACTACAACATGCACGTCGGCCATCAGATCCCCATCAAGATACCCGTCATCCATCACTACGAGAGTCATCATGAGGAGCCCCACCATCATTATTTTAGTGGACATCATTACAATGGGCAACATTAATTAATAATTAGTCAATGTTCATCTGTAATAAACTGTATCAAATAATAAATTGTTTATATATTATAAAAACTTGAATTTCAATCAGTCACCTACTTACACCTAGTTCTATAATTATAATTCCATGTTTTAGTTTCCAATTTTTTCTATACTTTAGTGGGAGAGAAACATAAAATTACGAACAACACATTATTGAAAAAGTTTGTGACAAACATTAGTTGTAGTGTAGTAAAATTAAGCCAAAATATGGCTGGAAAATGAAATAATTTTTGGACAGCTAATTTTTGCTGAAATGTGTTCTATGCCATCCCCTGACCTCCCTCAGAAAAGTCCCCTGAAATCCCCAGTGGGCAACATGCCTAAAAATGATGGGATGGCCCACGTGGAGTCAGAAATAAATCTTTCTTCGACCAATGGGTTTATGTACATCAAATTAAAGCTCTTAAGTAGTAGAACTTAATGCCGCAAACCCCATCTCAAAAGGTTGCCTGAGTCGAAAACGGCAGCCTTTCAAACTTTGAATAAAAATCACATTTTAACGTAAACGCTTAAAAATGTAATAATTTTCGAAATACTTGACCTTTCGAGGTGCGGTTTGCGGCAAACGGTTGCTTGTACAATTACCTAAGCAAATAGGGATAGTTTGACATATGCCCATCATATTACCCTTGAACCACCCTCTACATGGACGTCCCAAAGAGGCGGTTTTGAAAATTTTTTTTAGTCCATAGCCATGCTATACATCATTTTAAAGGTCTTATTAAGGAGAGTACATAGCCGAAAACCAGACCTCAAAAGGTCAAATAAGTCGGAAGTTATTGTATTTCAAAGTTTTGATAATATTATTGTATTCTAAACTTTGAACGCCTGCCATTTCACTCCCGACAGTTATATTGAGTTCGGGTTTACGGCATTGTATTCTACATTTGAAGACCTTTAATTTGATGTATATAAACCTTCTGGAATGTATTTATATTTAGTATGCTTAATATCTAATTTTAATGTAACTCCTTATGGGCCAACCCCTCATTTTTAAGCGTGATCCCCATATGGGATTTCTGGGGACTTTTCGGAGGAAGGTCAGGGGACGCCATAGAACACATTTCAAAAGAAATTGGCTTTCCAAAAATTATTTCATTTTTCCCGACTAATTTTACTACACTATTGGTCGGCCAAAGGGACAAAGTTTACACCAAATAAACTTTTAACATGTATAATTCATTAGTAGGTAATTTTTTAGACATTTAATAATTAATTCATGTTTTATTGAAATTTCAATTACAATAATTTCTGCTGTTATTTAAATACTCTGACCACTATGAAAACCAAAATGGTCAAAAGTAAAATATAAAAATATTTGACTCTTTTTAATATAAAAAGTAAAATTTCATACTACTAAGGTAAATGCCACTAGGTACTAAAAAGTGTCGTTTCAAGTGAAAGTTTCAAATCTTGAGAAATCTCAAATCTTTCCTTTTTAAAGAGATAACAGAGATGAACAAAAACACCCAAATGAATGGATCCCTTTTCTAAATAACTTATTGATTAGAATTATACATTTTGGTACTATTATTTAGGTTGAAAAAAAACGTCTTCCAACACTACTGGATATATTTACACTAACACTGTAATAGTTTACAAGACGGTAATTTGAAAGATCAGGAGACTCAGGAGTCTCGGATTGGGCCTGATGGATGATGACCAGTGTGACTGGTCGAAATCGATCGCCATTATAAGATCTTTCATATTACCGTCTTGTAAACTATTACAGTGTATATCGAGTAGTGTTGGAAGACGTTTTATTTTTTCCTTATTCTAATAAGTGTTAATCTATTGATTTATAGGTTTGTTTAAATCTGTTTATTTTTCTGTCAGAATTTTATCGATCATACCTGAACTTATCGAATCACATTTGACTGGAGTTAGATGTCTTGCGTCTGAATCAGCCTGAATGAGGCCTGATTTCATGTTATAAATGAACGATTAAAACTTAACCTGCTGGATCAGAATTACTGGTTGATAATCAAGACAAATGTTTTGCTACAGGGTACTTTGAATGAAGCTATGTTAGGATGATTATATCTAAAGTTGCTGAATAATTACTGCAATCAGAATCATTTTAAATCCATCCATTTACCAGAATGCCTCTTCATGATACATGATACAAGCATTTATTTTAAATCTGTTAAAATCTGATTAATTTTTTACCAGTAACGATACGTACTTTAACACCTTTACTGAAATGTCGACCTAACTCAATATAGGTAGGTTAAAGCCAAGTGAATGAGAGATGAGTGTAGGACTGACGAACTTACTGAATCATATTTGACTGAAGCTAGACATGTTGCGACTGAATCAGCCTGAATCAGTCTTATTTCAGGCTATAAGCAAATGACTTAAACTGAACTTCCTAAATAATTACTTTACCCAACAAATGCTTCAAAACTGATTTAATAGTCACACTATAAATTTAGTTCAGGTCTGTTAAAATCCGATTCTTTTCTATTATAATTGATCACAACTAAACTTGATCTTATCTGATCAATCCAGAAATCGGAAGTTTTCCGTCTAAATTAGGCGGGATGAATCCTGATTCCAGGTTATGAGGGAATGATCAGCACTGAAGTTGCTGAATCAGTGCTGAACTCAGCCCAGAGTGACGTCAGGTGTCAATCACTGCGTTATGTCACGTTATGATAGCGATCAGACGGTGATAAGAGTATCACATTAGCCGTAGCCTTGGGTCACTGGGACTGGTCCAGGCAGCACCAGCGGTACAGCGGTTTAGTTACGCAACTACGCAGGAAACGAGGAGAGAAGTGATGGATTCCGGTGTTGTGAATGAATTCAAAAGATTTTTGTACAAATCAAAGAAGAAATTTATTGTAAAAACAATATTTTGTTCATCCTAGTTATTCCGGGAGTCGCTGCTCCGAAGAGCCTCTCATGATCAATAAAAATGAGCTCACCAGCCTCAGAACATTGATTGAGTTGCCTCGTTTGACACCTAGAAGCCAATTAATTAATTAGTAATTTTATTCAGTGAAGAACACACGTTCTAGAGCTGGTAACAATTAATTGTTTTACCGAAGTTAAATACGTGTGCTTGATGTTTATCAGAGTTTTGACAGTTTCCCCTCACTGCTTGGACATAATGTCTAAGGTTATGATTCAAAGTTTAATAACTCTTAAGGAGGGCAGCTCATATGAGGTAAAAAAGAAATCCATCATGTGAGCGTAGGTTGATATGTGAATAAAATTGAAGGTAATCAGTAAAGAACGACCTAAACGCGACCTTAAATGGATTACTAAGTTGAAAAAAGTAATTGAAACTAAACTGGAACTCCATAATAATAAATTAACAAAGATTTAATATTCAACTGCTTCAAATTCAGCATTATGAAGAAAGTTTTGGTGCAATAATTTGGAATACGAAGGCGTTTAGTACATGATATGGTAGACTAAAACGAAATTTTTGTTTAATTCTACTATAGCTCATTTTCTGGGAATAATTACTAAATAGCTGTATTGAATGGAGCAGTAGTTATTAGATATTAAAACTTATTTAAAGATTTTTAGTTCAGTTAGATTACTTGTAGTGTAGTAAAATTAGTCGGGAAAAATGAAATAATTTTTGGAAAGCCGATTTCTTTTGAAATGTGTTCTATGGCGTCCCCTGACCTTCCTCCGAAAAGTCCCCAGAAATCCCATATGGGGATCACGCTTAAAAATGAGGGGTTGGCCCATAAGGAGTTACATTAAAATTAGATATTAAGCATACTAAATATAAATACATTCCAGAAGGTTTATATACATCAAATTAAAGGTCTTCAAATGTAGAATACAATGCCGTAAACCCGAACTCAATATAACTGTCGGGAGTGAAATGGCAGGCGTTCAAAGTTTAGAATACAATAATATTATCAAAACTTTGAAATACAATAACTTCCGACTTATTTGACCTTTTGAGGTCTGGTTTTCGGCTATGTACTCTCCTTAATAAGACCTTTAAAATGATGTATAGCATGGCTATGGACTAAAAAAAAATTTTCAAAACCGCCTCTTTGGGACGTCCATGTAGAGGGTGGTTCAAGGGTAATATGATGGGCATATGTCAAACTATCCCTATTTGCTTAGGTAATTGTACAAGCAACCGTTTGCCGCAAACCGCACCTCGAAAGGTCAAGTATTTCGAAAATTATTACATTTTTAAGCGTTTACGTTAAAATGTGATTTTTATTCAAAGTTTGAAAGGCTGCCGTTTTCGACTCAGGCAACCTTTTGAGATGGGGTTTGCGGCATTAAATTCTACTACTTAAGAGCTTTAATTTGATGTACATAAACCCATTGGTCGAAGAAAGATTTATTTCTGACTCCACGTGGGCCATCCCATCATTTTTAGGCATGTTGCCCACTGGGGATTTCAGGGGACTTTTCTGAGGGAGGTCAGGGGATGGCATAGAACACATTTCAGCAAAAATTAGCTGTCCAAAAATTATTTCATTTTCCAGCCATATTTTGGCTTAATTTTACTACACTATTGCCATTTTTAAATTTGCCATACTTTTTAAATGGTTTTAAAAGAACAAGTAATTGGAGAGCATTATAGAGGAACTTCTATCAATCTATGCTTTCTTTTGAGTTAACGTTCTTGACCACGAAGGGAGCGACCTAAGAGAGGTATAAATATTAGGTATTTTTAAAAACGAGATTCTTTTGATAAGTAGTCAAATACGAAATATTATTTTTTTTTCACCGGTTGTCCCAAAAGACCGTTCTCTCTGCTATTTTTAACAGCTGCAGATGACGAAATTATCTTCTAGAAAAGTCTTAAGTGATAAAAGAGGATACTTTTGATGTGTCAAAATGTTCAACCCCCTTTCCCAAAATTTTGGTGGAATCTCTTTATCTGCAGCAATAAAATATAGTAGGCTAAGGGGGCAGAATATTGGAATACTCGGCATATCAATAATTAATTTACTTATTGAACATTTCTAAAACTTTTATATCACGTTACTTATTATTTTGTTATTTAAAAATAGGTATTTGTGCTTCTAGGGACTAAAGTACAATTTTTTCTCCCTGAAGGGAAATTGTTGTCGCCCGAAGGCGACAATTTAACTTTACCTTCATATGATCCCTTGCTCCGTTAAGCTGGATCAGTCACTAGTCACATCAATATAAAAAAACACACAAGGTAGAATATATCATTTTTAAAGAACACGAAAAAAACAAAATAGAATTTAAGCCTAGTCAAAAGTCTTACACTTATGTTTTAGACTTCTTAGGTTAAAAGCCTACCCAAGCGAAATGTAAAAACAAACACGTACACTGCTCACTGCTGACAGAATGGTCAGCAGTGAGCAGCAGCTACAGCTGCTATTAGTAAACAAAGGGTAACGAAACAAATACAACAATACAAGCAACAGCTGACTGTGGCTCATGTTCTTTTTAATCTCTCTTTGAAATGTTATTCTTATGTAGGCCTAACTAACTTTAGCCCCATGGTACAAAAAAAGTTGAGTTTTCCCTGGGTAGAAAGATTAAGTATTCAAGTCACATGGGATAAAAACTAGTACTTTAGTACTCTATTCCAAGGAGTAAAATACGGCTTTAGATAGTAGATGGAGGAAAAATATATATGTATTACTTAGTAATATTTATTATAGTCTATTTGCTCAGAAAAACCACTCTGGTTTATGTAACATCAGGTTTTTTCTAATTTAGATAATACAAACCAGCTAGTTATTTATTGACTCTAAGAAATGCCTTGACAAGAATTATTATCAGGAATATAATACAAATATGTATTATCTCTAATCGGAACACTGCAAAGGCAGTAAAATATTTTTAATTACCTTGGGCATACTGCAAGTGAAAACCTCTAATAAGCTCTTCACAAAAATGTTTTGTCAGAAAAATTACAATATTTTTAATCATTATTTATCATTCATCTTTGTTCAATTTTTAACAGACTGTTGATGATAGAGATGAAAATTGAAACCAAAATATGCATTAGCGTTCAGTGGGAAAAACAATTACACAACTTGATCTGTGGAAACCCTCATTAACGAATGTTAATGTGGATTTACATTTAAAGTTAAAGATGGTTGTTTTTGGTGTTGTTGGTTGTTTTATGTCACAAATTTGATTTTAATTTATTGTCACTTTCTTTTTATTTAGTTTCTTCCCAGTTGATTGATATGAAGTTTTTAAATAATAAATACCTGGGCTTGTAAATAATAAATAACTTGTTTTGCTTCGTGAACATCCTAATAACCCACCAGTACGTCAAAAGTAATTATGTACTCCTGTTATTATAGCCAATGAATTTTTTGGCGAAAGCAATATTTTTTTCAATAAACTTACTTTATGAAGGAAAGTAAAGTTCTTAAGAGGGTAGATGTAAATGGGAATAAACCTAACTTCTTTCACTTCGTCTTTAAATATCGTCACTTATATCACAACCATGTAACTTCAGGTAGAAAGTATTGCTGGCCAGCCGAGACGATGCTTCGTTATAAATTGGATCATACAACTCCAGCGGTCATTTCAATGTTGCGGCTGAACGTGAACACCCTTAACATGATCAAGATCGTAAACGTTTCCCTTTGGCAGTACCTTTCCTGTAAGTATCTTATAGTTTTTCTATGGAACTTTTAAAGATGGAATAAAAATATTAAGTATTTAACAATAATAAATAAGTTCCTAGGCATTTATCAAACGTAATCTTTTTGTATTGATACATTTCAACCATACATGTATTGTTTTATAAAACTTATGCCATGTCAGTTATTAAATATTGTAGATAACACATATTTTATATGTTTTTGCAAAGCCTTTGCATTCTTCACAGCAGAACAAACAAACACATTTGTAATGTTTTTACATGCTTAAAACACTATGTTTTTATTTCCGTCACGAATGGTTATATAATGCTAAATATGAACTAAATATATTAAGTTCATATTTAGCATAAACCTTTATCACACAAATGTCCATTTTCAGAAACATTTTTTGAGATATTTGAGTTGCAAAATTAAACTGGTCATCATTTGAAAATACACATCTAAAATAAAAAAAATCCTGAAAATGGACATTGGTATAATTAAGACACATGCCAAATATAACTTAATTTAACCATCCGTCACGAAAACTAAAATTATTAAGTGTAAAAAACTAAATGGCGGCTAGTGGTTAAACTAAGCATTTTAGACCCCTGTTTGTATGATGTATTTTTATAGCCTTAGGGAACAAATACCCAAAATATTTCCAGGTTGCTTGTAAATACCCAGCATATAGACTTAAATTAGGCCTCCTATTTATCATCAAACAAACTTAAAATATATAGTTTATATTAGTTTTTTGCGTAAAGTTTTTTAAAGAGAGCCCTGACAAAACAAAATCTTAAATACACTTATGCCTTAAGTTTAGCACATCTACAGTTACATTATTTGCATTCGATTATTAAAATAAATACAGATAACTTTAAATAATCTATAAATCACTTATTAGAATGCCACCATATAAACAATGTTTTTCAGTTGAAGCATTTTATTTTTCGCAATGAGTCTTGATTTCATTTTTTAAATACAAGAAAAATAGTTAAACTGTAGTTTATAATTTATAATTAGTACCGGGGGATCGACCATTTGCATGGTAAGCTTGTACGGAAAGATTAGCTCATTCGCACCGCTCACTCGCCAGGTCAGTGGGGATTTGCGCTCTGTTTTAAATGAAGTGACATATTACAGGTTGAAAGAGTAGCGTGTTGATTTATTTATACAGTTATTAGTTTTTTTCGTTGCATTTAGTACCTAAAAATAACTGGCTGGTTAGCTGAGTGGTTATAGTACTCGCCTTTGAATCCAAAGGTCGCCGGTTCGATCCAAAGAAAAGTTAATAGCTTTTCAAAGGTTCGATTCCGGACCCAGTTGCCATTTGTCATTGGGCTATTAATTAATTATGCTTTCTAACAACTGGTAGATGTTAGATAGTAACAAGACTGGGGTTTGGACCGTTCCCCGTCAAAATGCCACTGGCGTAGATACACAACAAATAAAATAAAAATAAAAATGTCCATAAGGATAACATAGGCACGTTTAAAAAGAATCCTAGGACGGAAAAAATTTCAAGTAGAATTGTCCATGTCTAGGGTAAAAAATATCCAAATTTACAAAAGTTTTTTTAAAACAATATTTAAAAATTTGAAATAGAATTTCACAGAAAATGTTAATGGATGCCTTTTTTACTGTGCCCTTTGTTCATCATAAGGTAAAATGAAAAGTCTACAGATGTAGCAAAATGTTTTTTCCAGGGGTTTTCAGAAATCAGCCATCTAGCCAGGATAGACTCAAGCCACAGTCAACCACATTTGTGCAGCAAGCGCCCTCACGAGCGACCGAGAGATCTTCTTGTACGACTTGAAGCTGGTTACAAGTTCCTCTCTGGCACACTGAGCTTGCCAGTCAACACGAAGTTTGCTTGAATATTATTTTGTATTGTTTTTATTTTATTTTTTACTTTTTATTGAAATACATTTTTTACGTTTTGAGTATTATTGTTTTGTATTTTCATAGGCAATAAAGGTGTTAGTAAAGGTATGTTTTAAATGAGGTATGTTATATTTCCTTTGATATTCCAAAAAAAGTTTGTTAACAAAATAGTTACCAAGGGGTACCTTATATACACACTATAATAAAAAAAGTAGAATCATACTAAATAAAATTGTAATGTAACAATGATTGTTGAAAATATTGGAGTGAGAAGTATTTAAAATAGTTTGAATTCAATGAATTAAAACACAAAAATCTTTTAGGTTCAAAAAAACAATAAGTAGAAAAACAAGGGGCCTTAACAAGAACTTCAAGCTTTTATGTATTTTCGTGGTAATTTCTTTGTAAGTTGGTGACTTACAAAGAATCGAGAAGTACAGTTAACAAGCTAATTTGTACATCACAAATGAAGTACACAAAACAATTTCCAGTGCTTATTTATGTTTTCATAATATTTTTAAATTAAAACAATTTAAAACACGTCTATTAAAGTTTGAATATTTCTTTTCACGGGATAGAAAACGAAAAATAATTTTAACACTGATGAATTATCTTCTTGTTAATAATCTTTAGTAACTTTTGACAGAAATAACAAATCGTATCTCCAGTATCAAGTTGTTGAATTCATAAAAAAATTACATAAAAGCTTTAAAGTAAAACCAACACTGTTAAGTTTAAATTTACCTTTATCCATTACAACCAATAGAGGATATTGAGGAAAGTTAATTCTGTAACAGATATTTAGAAGATAAAATTTGTCAATGTTTAACAACTCCCTTATAAGGCAGCGTTTTAACCGCAAGGTGTGGCAAGTCATTATAACAGCTGTGTATGATTGATGTCTTAAACAATTTTAATCATGAAGCCTACGTCGACGATCTTGAGCTGCAACGCCTTTCGCTGCAATGCTCAGCAGCTAATTGCATAAAAAGTCTTTCGTACTGAAAGTTACCGACCTTATCGCAGTATATAAGGGGTATTGCTCCATACTGGCTGTCACTCCACTACCAATCATGTACTTGATCGTAAGTATCCATTTGTCTTGTAGAATGTGCTAAGTTGTTAGAAAACAGATATCGTCACGATTAAGTTTTGTGTCATAGTAACTTGTAACTTGGGTTATTTGGGGGTGATTCTGGACAAGAAATGTTTTAAATCATATCCGGTAAAAGATTAAATGTTATTATTGGTATTTTTATTTGATTTAGAGGATTAAGCCATAACAATAATTGAAAATGGTAACATAAAACAAATTGTGGCTGTGCTGAGGCAATGCAGCTTAATTTATTTGAAAAGAACTCCACAACGTTTTATGTCAATTAAGTATTTATAGTACATGGAGAAAAAAACGCCTAGCAAATACGGATTTGTGAGATTACGATTTAATAAATGCAATAATTTATAAAGAATGTTGAAGCAATGCATATTTTGAACAATAACAATAGTGTGTGTGGATTATTTTTTTTAGTGATTGACACCCCTCGATATTTTTGTAGTTTATCTATTCAATATCACATCTTCATTATATTTAATTTATGTTAGGCCTTGACATAAGTAATAACCCTAAATATAAGAAGCCGATATAACAAATGAATGTGAATTTTTTTGTTTGTAGCTAGTGCATTAAATCAGTTTTTCACTTATGACCTATTTTGATATATTATCAATAAATTAAATAAAAAGTTAAATCAATAAATTTCAGATCACTACTTATATAATTAAAAGTAGTTTGACAGAAATTTTGTGTCTGTTTAAGAAAAAATATATTTCTGCGTTTTATTAAAATCTACCAAACTGTTATATACAAAATGTCTCTATGAAATAATAAATGGGACCTAAATTGTGTAAGCAAATTGCACAAGAGTAAACTGTTATATGGGTTTTAGAGGCTTTAAATTTATGTTCTATGAACATATTTTGTTTAAAGAAACTCGCCAAGATGATAACTGGGAGTTAAACCAGTTTATGAACACAAGTATAATACCTGGACGTTTGTATAGTACACACCTTTCACCGTTAGAAGGCAGCGCTGAACCAGTGTATGAGGTTGAACATATCACAAGTTAGAACTTTCCATAAAACTACTATATTACAGCAGATCAAATTTTAAATACAATTTTCATACGAGAAAATGAATACGTCTTTAAGAAAGACGTACCTTACAAAAATAGATTCGTCCGTTGGTTCCACTATTGTAGTAAAATAAATCAATACCTTAAAATAATTCATGCAAAAAGTTAAGTCAATTATTTTATATAAGTTTTATTAATGAAAATATTTGAATGACAATAGAGATTTACAAGTTGATTTTTGGTAACAGGCTTGCCCCCTTACTTTTTCTATAATAAGTTTCTTGACTTTGCATTTTAATAAACAATTGTGGTCTTTATAAATTATCTTATTAAAATGTTTTGAAGAATCATGAAGCCATGAAAACTGTGATCTTTTTAACCTTCACATCTTCGCAAACCATTGTTACTTGGTATAACATCATTGATACAAATTTTCCACCAACGAAACACTCTATAACTAGGAACTTTCGTGTCAAAGATTTGACAAATACCTTGTGTGTTTGTTAGTTTGACCAAATATCTCTTTAAATGCTGTATAACAAGTCACAAGGTTTGTAATGATTTTCACAAAATTAAAATTTGGTTTAAGAATCCCAGAATCCTACAAACAATTTAAAAACGAAATCAATAATTAAAAACATTTGTTATAAATGGTTTTACTTTGGTATATTCACAATCGTCGTGTTGAATTATTTATGACTTGATTATATTACATTCTGTTTGATATATTATTTGTGGAAGATTGTGAAAAATCTGCAATACAATATCATTGAAACCACAGAGTCCTTTTCTGGGCAAACTATTGTAAATTTTATTTTCTTATTAAGAAAACACTGAAAATCTAATCTTAGATGCCATTCATTTATAAACTCCATAAACAATCATAAAATGTTGCTCGACTGACAATCTTATGCATAAAAACAAAGTTTTAATGGAGTTTACTCTTAAAATTCTTTATTGTTTAGTATTTCATAACTAGTTTTGGGAGATTGTTCGACGGTTTTGTCACTGACAACTGTTTAAAACCTTCTCAGATTCAACAAATATCGTGCCTTTTGCCTCAATTCTCAGCAAGTTCCTTACATTAATAAAGAAATATATGTTTTCTAATATACTAATTACTAGCCAATATCCCTTAAAAATTTTGCATTTCATTTTCAGCTTATCCTTGTTTGTAAAATTTGATATTTTATAAGTTTATAAAACAACAAAATTGTAACATTTTATGTTATTTATGTTTTAAATATTGTATGAAAACCCTGTGGCCAAAACATTTTAATTTAAATATTGCAATCTTATTAGCAATGTGACCTTATACAGTATAACAGTTTATTCTTTGATACGGTTTTACAATATCGTAACTGAAATTATGAATGGTGATAGTAACATGTTTTTTTCTTTTTTTAAATATTTACATGAATTTTTTCAGTTGTCTTGAAAATTGATGTTTTAAGATTTGTTTACTATCTCTGATTCACTATTCAAAAGTTTCTTATTTTTCCACTCTCTTGTTTACACCTTATTTTCATCTCCTTTTCTTATTCTGTATTTCTTCTTATGTCTTTTATTTCTTATTTTTTTATAGTTCATCTTCTGTATCTAAATTTTTTGTATTCCTTTTCGTATATTACTAAGAATAGTGAACGAATTGTTTAATACTCGTATATTGAAGTGTATATTCTTAAAGGACCGTTTTTGGAAGTTAAATTACTTATTCATTACCTAAAGAAATGTATTGAATTCGGCAATGAGCAATTAAAATTCAAAGATTATGTTTTTGTTTTTATTTTAAAACTGAAAGTTAATTAGTTGAAGATTAAGAAGATGTAACTAATATTGTGTTAACAAATTAATTTAAGTCCTGTTTAAATACAGTAAATTCAATCATTTGTTATATGAAAACTCTATAATATAGTAACCAATTTCATATCCAAGCACTACTGTTTAATATTTATTTTACTGCTTTCATAGCTGCAAAAATTTGTCCATATGTCCATGCTTTCGTTTATTACCACTAAATAACCATTTTAAGACAGGGACCTCACCTGTCAGTAATCAAATAATTGAGATTTTCTGCTTTGTTTACAAATATATTTTGTAAATCAGTAGTGGTGTCAATTTCAGTGTAGGATATAGATCACCCGGAGCAAAAACCAAATCAATAAAATTATTTGTAATATATGTTTAAATAAGGTTTAATTTTCATTTTACGTAGTGACAAGAATTTTCTCAGCGATATATATTTTTCCGATAAATTAGGGGTAATGAGGGATCCATTGTTACAAAAATGGCATGATCCGTTCTGTAGTTTTCTCTCCACCCACTAAAATGCACTGTTTTATTTTAAAGTATAATAACTAAACAGTAGACGGTAAGCGTGCGTGCAAGATTGTCTGTCCGCTCCAGTTGACCTACTCAGCTCCGGTTACATAACGTTACGAGAGGTACCGGTTCCGTGGCGGTAGCCGGTTCCAGCTCAGCTGTTCCGCTGGCGGTTAGCCAACCAACAGCTGATTGTCAAGGTCAAGCCGGTCACTGATCTTCCCTCTGTGGCTCAGAAACTGGTTTCACTGCCAGACGAGGCATTGGTATTATTTTTATGTTTTATGATCCTTATGATCTTATGATTTAATGATTTTAATGTTAATATTATTTTAATTTTCGTGATTTGATGAATATTTTTTAAATAACGTTTTCAACCAAAATATCTCTTTAAATATTCCATTATAGTTTAAAACATACCTATTTTAATTATTTTGACAAATTTAAAGTGTAAATTTTGGGTTTTTGTTTCATTAATAAATACTAAAAAACAATAGTGATAACCGTAGAGACATTTTTTTTTTTTTTTTTTAACTAGGCATTACCTTCTGACATTCCTTGTCGCTGGTGGTTAAGTTGCGACGCGTTTCGTCACAACAGTGACATTTTCAAGCATCTTCTTCACACTAGCGTTTCGTCATAAGTTAAAATCAAACATTTAAACACGACACAGACACATAATAAATAATACCGGTAACACTTAAACATATATCACGTCGACGCGGTGGCCACATTTCGCACGACACGGACGGATGGTTTGCAACGACTGTCCGTGTCGTGCGAAATGTGGCCACCGCGTCGACGTGATATATGTTTAAGTGTTACCGGTATTATTTATTATGTGTCTGTGTCGTGTTTAAATGTTTGATTTTAACTTATGACGAAACGCTAGTGCGAAGAAGATGCTTGAAAATGTCACTGTTGTGACGAAACGCGTCGCAACTTAACCACCAGCGACAAGGAATGTCAGAAAATGCCTAGTTCAAATTAATTTCGACATTCCAGTAGTAGGAAATGAATTCAAATTAGAGACAATTCTTTTCATAAATAAAAAAACTAGTTATTTACTACAAATAATAGTCAAAATAGTAGTAGATGACGTAAATATAAATGTGTTGGTAAATGTATATATGCAAATATCGAACAGGTCCTAAACAAACATGAAAAAATACGTATTAACATATCTAAGGTTATCTGAGGTTGTCTATGGTCTTAAGGTTATCTTTTCATGATAGAAATTTAGTAACTTTAATTTATATTCAACTCATTAAATTAAAACATGTGTGTTAATATCATGTGTGAAATTTAACACATTTATTCTAAAAGTGTACATGCTATATTATATTTCTCATAATGAGGGCTGTATGAATAAGAAAAGTGTACGCGGTGCCTACTAATAATAAAACTGATATCTTAAAAACCTATATTCTGTCATGGGAAAGCGCTTAAATCGTCATTAAATTTTAATTGTTAACCTTCGAGCTAATTGTAAATATGATTGTTTTCCAGGCAGTATTTGTTGCCCTGGTGGCTGCCGTCTCTGCCGCCGGCTATGGGGGAGGCTATGGTGGAGGTTACGGGGGCTACGAGAAGCCCAAAGAATACGGAGCCAAAAGCTACGCCAGCGTTCACCTGGAATCTCACAGCATCCCAATCAAAGTCCCCGTGGTATACAAGCAGAAGTACGAGCCCAAGTATGAGTACAAGTATGAACCCAAGTACGAACCCAAGTACGAATACAAATACGAAGAGCCCAAGTACGAGGTGAAGTACGAACCCAAGTATGAACCCAAGTATGAAGTCAAGTATGAACCCAAATATGAGCCCAAGTATGAATACAAGTACGAGGAGCCCAAGTATGAGTACAAGTATGAAGAGCCCAAATACGAAGTCAAGTATGAACCCAAGTACGAGCCTAAATATGAATCTAGTTATAAATATTAAATTGTGATAGATAATTTATTGTAAGCATCGTCATCGCCCTATTTATTTCCATTGAACATCCGTTTATCGTTGTTAGTTCCTCCAAAATCACGATTTGTAATTTATTATGACTGAAATCAAATAAAGATTATTTCGTTTATGTCTATCTTATGACCTCCTCAACTCATATCCATATCCAACCATAAGCAAAAATTACAATGTATATACTAATTGAGAGTTTTTCAAGAAGGAAAACTGTATTCGAACAAGGAACAATAGAATCAGTTTGTAAACTAGTACACAACATTAAATATAGTTTACATGAATATTTCAAATATAAATTTATCCTAAAACTTTATGAAATCAGATTGATTGCTCTGGTACTTGTATAAGTAAAAAAGTTTTAGTTTAGATTTTATTGCAACACAATTGTATATAATATCCAAATTTGATCAAAAAATATTTAAGAAAATTGTACATATAACTCATGTTGTAGTTTTAAAATCTCATTATTTTTTTTAAAGCTGAACTAATAAAAACAACAATAGAAAATATATGAAATGCAAACATTTTTGTAAGTTTGTATTGTTTTAAATGAATATTTAAGTACTTCTCCTTTTCTCGAAATCAGAACAATCCTTCGATTGTGTTGTAAAATATAACTCAAACATAAACTAGATAAATAATTACCTTTTTCCAGCACAACATTAGCCTATTAATTAATTTCTTTTGTAATAAGTATTACTATTTTATGACTCATACATAAGTGTAACCAAGTGTTTTTCATTATTGTTGTGTCAACCAAACAGACGGTCCTAGTGACCATTGTTTGCAGTGCTGTGTTTCAGGTGGCAAGGAAAGACATTTTTATTTTTTTACTTTGTTATCAAAATATTATGTTACACGAAAAATTGTTATAATTGTCCTTGTTTGTGCATAGTTTAGAATTTAATAAAGCACTTTTTCATTTCATTTCATTTCATTCATTTCATAACTCAAACATAAAAAACTGTATATTTTGCAGCAACTCAAATTACACCACAGTAAAGAAACTTAGAGTAACTATCCAAGGTGTTTTTATCTATATTATCATTTCACTTGGCACTCCAGCTTTTTTGTTTTTATATCTAACAAGCAAGGGCACACATAATGAGTGTAATGCAAACTATTACTAACTTAAATTCGAAAAAAACATATCTCTTAATATTCTATTTAAGTTTGTCACTCAATTTTCACCCACTAAAAGGAATGTATCAAGAACTGTAAACATTTTTAAGAAATGAAGAGTTTATTTACAATAGTGGATTTTAGGATAAGGAACATTTCAGTAGTGGCTGTGTTCCTGATGATGACCCTCGCGATGATGGATGACGGGGTACTTGATGGGGATCTGATGGCCGACGTGCAGGTTGTAGTTCTGGTAGGACTCGGCGGGCTCGTGGTGCTCGTAGTGGGGCTCATGGTGCTCATAGTGTGGCTCATGATGCTCATAGTGGGGCTCATGATGGCCGTACTCCTGGGCTGACACGACCAGCGCCAGAGTTGCCATCAGAGCAACGGAGATCAGGGCCTCCAGAGAAATCAGAATATTACCATCAGTGATTGATTTAAATCAGTAGTTTTGACATATTGACTGATTATTAACTATTATGTATTTGTATTCATCTATAGGAAAGACAGGAATTTTAAACTACCAATAAAAATACTACATCAATTTAACACAAGTAAAACCCTCGATATCGCTAAGTTAAAAACTGTTCATGACTTGCTTTGATTACTTGGCAAAAAAACTGAGACCTGAGGAATCTGAAATGATTCGTTATAACTGTTATGTATAAAGAGAGGGTAGTATTTTTAACCAAATTTAATACTGTCATACCACTTTAAAAATATAATTTATGTACGCATAAATGGGGTACATTTCATATCTCCAATTTCATCTAATTAAGTTACAAGGCAATTTATATGTGTGTCCAGTTTCAAGAACCTGATAAATTAAAAACAAGTTTTTGTCTGTTAATCCGTAGTTCTTGCTTTAAAGAAATTCTTTCCAATGCACATTCGGCCGCAGGTGCATCACCTTTAGGGAGAAAAGTTTTTTTTTAGTTTACATTACCACAAATATTATGTAAAAGAATTATTTACACAAATATTCTTTTCTGTAACAAGATTTCTGTACATAATTGGAAGAATGGAGATGTCTGTAAACAGGTGGAGACTCGTATTTAAACTTAAATATCGTAAACAATAATTAGATTGGAAAATAAGTAAATTATAAATATACAGCCTTTAAGATTAAAGAAACATTAACTTTGAAACCTAAAAATCCTTAACCTAATGTAATTATTAACTTACAATCTTGCACATGCTGGAGCCTGGTTGAGGAGTCTGGTACTGCCACTACCTACTACCATGAACGACATCATATATACCATCGTGGCACGCTCCATGGAACTTCCTCTCTTGTTACGTAATTTAATTTCACCAGCATACATCGTTACCCCGACCGTGCTGGTCGTTATACCCGCCACCTAATCACTGTCATTATTAAACTGCCAGAAACGAAAGTGAAGTGTCTTTTCCTCTCGAAAGTGGTAATAAAATGTCAAGCTAAACATTGTGGCTGTTGAGTTTTTAACTCATATAAATGGATTTAAGTTTTTTTGATACACAAGGGAGCAATTTGGGGCCTTTTCTCTTCTTAATATACATAAATAACATTAATAAAATAAACATTATGGGGAAAATTTATTTATTTGCTGATAAATCAGCTATTTTTTTGGAGGGAAAGGATTGGAAAACAGTTTTACAAATTGCAGAGAGAGAGAGAGAGAGAGAGAGAGAGAGAGAGAGAGAGAGAGATATTTCATTAGTAAAAAAATGGTTTGATCAGAATAAACTAACTTTCAATTTGTATAAAACTAAATTTTTACCATCTCTCTCAGGGACAGAGGTACACTCTGCAAAGCCATCACTCTCCACTCTTGTGGTGAGCCTCAGAGTATTGCATTTGGGTGCTCAGTTGTAGAGAGGGTTTGCAGTTTTATATACTTGGGAGTATATTGATAGCAAATTAACCTGGGCTCCTCATATAAACTACCTGAAAAGCAAATTAAGGAAAATGATATTTGCATTCCACCAGCTAAGATAATGTGTTAAATATAAATGAAATTAGAATGGCATATTGTAGTTATGTTTAATCAGTCTTATAGGGTGGCATTATAGCTTATGGAGAACCTATAGTAGCACATTGTCCATACTTGAAATAACCCAGATTATTTTAAAAGTTGTCTTAAAAAAGGTAGAATGTACTCTTCGGATGCGGTGTTCAAAGACTTGACATTAGGCAGCTTTTTGTTAAAACGTTATTTATTTACATGCACAAGTATTCAGACCATCTATTTCAACCACACAATAAGGAATGCAAATGCTGGAGTCCAGATTCCACGTTTGTACAGATCATACTCCGAGACAAACCCATTTTACATTTCTCATTTATTATACAGAAACACCCCACAGTTCCTGAAAATATTTGACTCTTTTACTGTAGCGGGATATTAAATCCAGGTCATAAAGTGGCTGATGAACTTGGGGAGACAGAACACTGAAGCACTTATAACATCAGTTTACCGAGAATGATAATGTTTGCCGATATCAGTCAGTATGTGTGTGCAGTGTGTGAGTGAGTGTATGTTTGTGTGCATGGTGGGAGAGGGGGTTCTCCATGGGGGGTCCGTCAGTCCGTTTTACGTTCATCCATGTCTCCAGTACTGCTGCCACAAACAATTAAATTACAATAAAAACCTTTCGGAAAAAATACAGGCTCATTCTCACACACAGGCATTAGGTTGCCTAAGTCAGAATATTTCCATTGTTTGAAATTTAAATATATACAGTATATATTGCCACTTAATTTATTTAAAACAATATTCAACGCAATTTGTTTTTGTTCAAATTGACCTGATTATTAACCTGATCAAATTAAAATTATTTTTCATGTTTTGCTAGTGTTTGTTTATGCAACACAAACAGCTTACTAGTGATTAATTAATTACTCCTCTTCCATAACATTAACATTGAAACTTTAAAAGCCCCTTGGACAGATGTG